>CAUYON010119860.1:0-27378 GCA_963573935.1 Arctocebus calabarensis
AGCTCTTGGGCTTAAGCGATTCTCTTGCCTCAGCCTCCCGAGTAGCTGGGACTACAGGCGCCCGCCACAGCGCCCGACTATTTTTTTGTTTTTGCAGTTCGGCCGAGGCCGGGCTTGAACCCGCCACCTTCGGTATATGGGGCCGGCGCCCTGCTCGCTGAGCCACAAGAGCCGCCCTTGCTTCCTCTTTCTATCTCCCCCACATGAGGAAATCAAGGAAGAAAGTCCCCATCAGAATCCAACTATGCTAGAACCCGGGGTTCGGACTTCTGGCCTCCAGAATTGTGAGAAATAAATTCATCTGGTTCAAGCCACTCAGTGCATGGCAATTTGTTATAGCATTCCAATCCGACGAAGGCCACTTTCATGGCTGACTTCTAGAGGATGAACTGATCCTGTTTTGTGCTTCATGAAAATCCACATGAAACTGTGACCACAAGCAGTTCACACCCAACGGGTTAATTTTCCACGGGAGAGCTCATCAGCTCATTCTAGACTGTCCTTGCCTTCCCTTTCTGAGTCTGAGTTTAATCTAAAAAGCATAGTTTCTACTTCTCCTACCATTTTGCTATGCACTTTTCCCATTTCTTTGGCACAACATAAACACATGTAATCTTCAAACACTGGTAGTTTACTTTGATTGATGACAAACCTATTATTCTAACGACAGTGGTGCCATAGGTTCCTTGTCCTTAGGAAGAGCTAAGCTAGGTAGAGCTCCTCCAGATTAACTCGTTTATTACTAATAACCATTTTACTATAGTTCTATTATAGGTAAACACTGCTCTCTCCTTTCTTGTTTCTTAACTTTAACCCTCAAATAGGTTTGTTTGTTTCCTATGGTCT
Source organism: Arctocebus calabarensis (assembly GCA_963573935.1). Taxonomy (NCBI): domain Eukaryota; kingdom Metazoa; phylum Chordata; class Mammalia; order Primates; family Lorisidae; genus Arctocebus; species Arctocebus calabarensis. The sequence continues at coordinate 847 of CAUYON010119860.1, forward strand.
TTTAAGGGTTTTCTACTAAAGGATTTATTCACCACCACTTTTGATGTACGGTTTCTATTTTTTAAAAAATTGTTTTAAAAGAATAGAGTATTTTTACTATAAAATATATTTATTCTCTCTATTTTTTCTTCTTAGAAAATTATCCTAATTAATTAATTTTTTTTTGAGACAGAGTGTCACTCTGTCACCCTGTGTATAGTGCCATAGCATCACAGCACAATGCAACCTCAAACTCTTGGGTCCAACCAGTCCTCTTGCCTCAGCCTCCCTATTAGCTGTGACTGAAACACCCGCCACAACACCCAGCTAGTTTTACTATTTTTAGTAGAGATGAGGTCTTGCTCTTAACTTAGTGATCTCGAACTCCTGAGCTCATGCAGTCTCCCTGCCTTGGCCTCCCAGAGTGTTAGGATTACAGTGTGAACCACCATGCCTGGTTTATATGTTTTTCTTTATTTATCCCTCCTTTAAATGAGGTCCAAGGCATATAGCCCCTTATACAGACAGAGCTATGTTGTAACACCATTCTTTCCCAATGTTTGAAATAAATGCTTAGGAAGGTAATCTTTCAGTTGTACTAGATGGAGAAGCTATCTGCTTTCTCTCATCACAGGTCCTACTCCAATTCCATTTATTATATTGAGTCACAAATACTGCTCAGATTTCCTTCGAATGCAAATCTATCTCCTCAAATTGGTGTCTAATTTTCTAGCAGAAAAAATTGAATGCATTTTGTAGCTGAAGGTAAACTCATTGATTCTCATGTCAGAAAATAATTACAGGAATGATTTATTTTCTCGAGAGATTGTTTCTTATATGTACAGTAATCAAGGATAAAGACATGAATGGATGTAATGATGACTACTGTGAACTGTATTTTTTTGCTTCGTTTTCTTTTGTTTTTATTAATTGTCAAATCAAACAGTACGTTGAAGTGAGAGACACTTTTGATGCGGGTACAAATTAATTTGTCCTGTGAGAAGTTATTGACGGCATCAACTTCTTTCTCACTTTCTGTACAGAGAGAGAGTTTATTTCTTCTGTCTTTGTACCTGGATTAGTCCTGTGTCTCCTTAATCAGTAAAATGTGGTGGAAATGACACTGTACCTCTTGAAAGTCTAGACAAGTCGTTTTAAGAGGACTGCACCCTTTCCAGCTGTTTGGAATGCTTGCTCTGGGGTGAAACCAGCCACCACGTCAGACATGCCACCTGAAGTCAGCATGCTATGAGGTTCTCAAACTAGCCACCTCCCTACATCATGTAATCATTATGCGTTTTGAATTGAGTAAGTTACTCATGCAGGTGCTATCTTAAAAACAATAGTAAATGTGGCTTCATAATTCATTTATTTTCATTAATCCTTATAGCAAATATTTATCAAGTGTAGCTAAGGATATAGTGATCACAAATGGCACTTTTACTCACAAGAAAAACTTTGTATCTGGGAGACAGAGAAAGGAACAGATAAAAATAATAAGGTGTTACAGGTAATGACACAGAAGTACGAATTGAGACACTAGGGAAGGAGTGCTACTTCTACCCAGAGGTGTGGTATCTATCATAATAGACACCCTTTGTATATTGTTACTATATATTTTATGTGTGTTATTATTAACAACTGTAATGGTAAATCTTTATATAAAAAGCATAATCATGTGCCTGGCATTTTGAAAGTGGTATACTATTCAAAGCATTATGAATAATACATTTCTAAAAATTTCCATTTCAAATTGACCGTCTCAAAGTAGCATGGCTCTGAGGCCAGTCAATTTCTCAGGAAAAGAAGATTACTAGATTATAAAACGTAATACCTCATCAAAAGCCAACCCATCGATGATAGTTGCCTAAATTGTTGTATGAAAAGATAGAAATAATTAAGGTTCATCCTTGACTTTCTGATGCTAACATCAAGAGAACCCCATTGTCTTTTAACAAAAATCCCTTATTATTATTCTTACTGGTAGAAGTCCATCATAAATTAGCTTTTCTAATGAAGGCAACTCTTTCAATGACATATAACAGTTGCTAACAAACGGTCTCTGAGTAGTTGCTCTTCTGACTAGGCGTAATGAATGAGATGATTTGTAATTTCAGTTTAATGATTTGTGTGAAATTGAGAGTACTGTTAATGTAACTTTTAAGGCACTTGAAAGTAATTTGAATACTTTAATTGTTGCAGTTTTTGTTGAACTTTGCTGGCTTTCTTTTCTCATAAGTAATACACATATGAATCTTTAGCCTAGCCTAGCACTTTTGGGAATTATTTCAAAATTAGGTTGAATGGAGTCTGAAATCAATGCATTTTATTCAAATTGCTTCATCCACAGAGCTGATTTCCAAATCTGCCATGTTCTAGCTGCATGACTTCGTGCCAATCATTTGTCCCCCTTACCAGTGTCCTGTTAAGATCAAAGGATCTGCTTGTAGTTTTCAAAGTCGTTTTTGCTGAGAAACCCATTCTTTAAATCAATGCTTAGTCAGAAGCCAAACACATAAAACCCATAACCTCAGGGTTACTTGAAAAAGCTCTAAGCAGTACAGCCTCAGATTTTAATGTATAATAAATGGCTTTGCAACAATATAAAAAATAACAATATGGAAATCGTTATTTTCTTGGGAAACATCAAAGTAGAAACATGTACATTTGATTATTTTCTGCTTTCATCTCTTCATAACAGTGGCTAACATCGGTGCCTACCTGTGGTAAAATTTCAAAATCCACTGATGTAGATGTTTGATTAAAAACTTTAAAGTGATAAACCATTCCATAGAAAGGATTAATGGACAGGGGCAAGATACAATGACATTGGACATGAATGTGTTAGGTATCACATTAGTTTTAGATGTTACCCGAAGGAGTCTCATCAAATATGTTTGAGAGGCATAATCAGGAAGTTAAACAAGTTTCTTTATTGTAAGATGTTTTAGAGCCTTACTGAGGCTGATGGGAGTTGTGATTCATTGGTAAAGGAAAGTATATTCCCAAGTTAGGTAGAAAACTTTATGCAAGACAGAAAGGTATTTTAGGTATCATTTTATCCTCAGTGCCTTTCAAAATATCTAACACATAAACGATACTCTATAATTAACAGTTGATTTAATTTAAATAACTTCTGAGATTCGCTTTCTGTGTGACTCTATACTAAATAGCTCTTTAATTAGGAGTATATAACATTTCCTTTCTGGCACTATTTCCTTACTTCAGTAACATAAGGGACTTTTATAAACACAAGAACCTAGGAAGCACAAAACAAAAACTCAGAATCTACAGCCTAGCGAACTGCTGAAAATTCCCATCTAATTTCCTTATATTCTGACATTCAGAGAAGAATTTCTTGCTCAAAAAGGTAAGTTGTTTCCAACATAAGAAGACAAATACTGTAACTCTCTGTGTTTCACCCCATTTGTTTCATTACCTCTTACTCTTTTCTATAGAAGTTGTGCTTAATCGACACTTGTCTACCTTTAATGGATTTCATTCTAGAAGAGTATGCTGAATTTAGTTCTTAAAGACCATTCCAAGGAAGCTAGAATCTTCTCTCCATTGTGGTCATTACCATTGAAAATAGATGTGAGAAGGTATATTATTGGACATGTATGTACCAGGTACTATTAAAAATACAGTATATTTACCATAATATCTAATTTTACTTAATTACCCTATTGTAGGAGATAGATACTACTGTTTCTATCTATTCATATAGATAACATTTGAAACAGTAAGGAATTTTTCTAAGAACACATAGTCATAAAATTACAGAGTTGAGATATGGACTCAATTTTATGCTGGTTCCAAATCACATACTCTTAAATAACAAATAGAAATTTGAAATACAAAAATCAAAGTTGCCCTCCCCTTCTGGCTTCATGATTTTACTCAGAGACATCAAGGGAAAGAAGAAAATATCTTCTATATTAAAATTCCCCACTTCATCATGAATTTGTACACTATCCCAGTTTTATTCTCAAAGTGATTGATGAGTTCAAACAGACAGAGGTGAGAGATCGGAATATTAATATCTGAGATCTCAAACGATTTTCTTCCTCTTATGACAGTATTGAATGAGCTTAAACTAACGTTAGCAGCAAGATCTTCAAAACATCATTCATCGTGGGGAAAAGGGAATCAATGCTAACTTCAGGATCTTCCTCCTCACTTAAAGCTTTAATTCACTTCTATGTCCAACTCGGAAAACCCCAAACAGCTAATAAATTTCATTGCATAATATTGCCTATGAATTTTACATGTTCATCTTGGATTACCTTCATTAGTCACCACATGCTTACCTTCATTCATTATTCAACACGTGTGTTGAGGATCTATTATGTGCAGGCACGGTGTAGGCTCTGGGATGCATAAATGAACAAAATAGACAAACCTCTATGATCTAATGGAGCTCACGTTTGAATGAAGGAAGGAAGGCTGCATACAAGAGCAGTGAGTTAAATTTCTAGCACATAGGGGAAAATAACTCAGAGGACGAGGAGAAATTTGGGAGCATAGGGATAAATTTTAAATTTAACACTCAGGTAAAGAATCACTGAAAAGGAGAAATTGCAGTAAATGAGCTGGATGTCTGAGGGAAGAGCATTCCAAGTAGAGGGAACAGCAAGGTGGCAAGTGTGCTTAAACTGTACCCATGAGGAGAAGGGGACTAGAGATGGATTCAGAGAGGAAGCAGGGGAACAGGTGGTGTTGAGCAGGTGTTGCTGAACAGGAGTCAACAAATTTATTTTCTAAAGAGCTAAATTGTAAACAGTTTCAGTTTTGCGGACAACACTGTCTCTGTCTCAGCTACTTGACTCTGGCACTGCAGTGGGAAAGCAATCATAGACAGCAAGTTAATAAATGAATGTGACTATGTTCTAATATAATTTGATTAGGAAAAGCAGGCACTGGTCAAATTTGCTCATTCCATTGTAGACCACTGGGAAAATTTGGGCTTCTAATTGAGATGAATAGTTTGGCAGTTTTTAAAGATTTCCACCTACTCTTAGACATGCATTCCTTTGAGAGGGCGCTCTCCATCTTGCCGTGAACTTGGCTGGGCTTCTGGCTTCTTTGGAAAATATAATGTTTTGGAAATGATGCCGTGTGACTTCCAAGGCTAGGTCATAAAGGGTATGCAATGTTCTCTTGGGAACCTCACTCTTCAGAAAGCCAACTACCATATAAGGAATCCACTCTGAAGCAGTTGTATTGGGTCAACCATGGGCAAAGATATCCTGAGTAAAACAGGGACATGCTGCAAGAACCCCAGTTCTTCCTGCCTCCAGGCACTCATGCCAGCTCAGGCAGCGAAGCCATGAGAGAGGAAGGTGTCAAAATGACTCCAGCATGCCCTCCATCTGACTACAATCATGTGAGAGGCCCCCAAACAAAGCAACCTAGCTGGGCCCAGTAGGTTCAGGAACTTGAGGGGGAATAATAAATGAGTAGTTTTTCAATGCCTGTTTTGGAATTTTGTATTTGTACCTACTTTCCTAGGTAATTGAAATTAGTAGAATTTTAAGTATTTTGTGCAAGTGAATGATATAATATGAATCTTGGACCACAATTATTGCAGCTGTAAAGACTCAGGAGAAGGAGTAGGATTCTGTTTAACTGTGCTTTTATATGCACAGGTGATAGTTTTACCTGCTAAATTAGATGTAGGGTGTGAGATAAAGGTTGAACAAAGATGCTGCCATGATTTTTAAGTGTGTGGCACAAGGTAGCTGTCATTTACAAGGAGTAGGGAAACCATGGGGTTGCTAATTTGAAGCTAAAAAATCAGGACCTGAAGTTTTCGATATGTTAAGCTTTACATGTGTATTTAACATCCAAATAAAAAAGCAAAAGGTAGATATGTATGAGTACAGCTTTCTGAGAAGAGGTCCTTTCTGGACGTACATGTAGGCACTATACACGTTTAGAAAATATTGAACCATTAAAGCACAAAGGAAGAGGAGGAAGATCAAGAACTTAAAGCCCTCACATTTTAAGAAGGCAGGACCTGCGTGGGTGTTCTAGGGAAAAAAGGGCCGGAGAGACAGGAGATAAATTAAGAGAGAGTGACATTCAAATAAGCCAAATGGAAACAGTGCTGATGCATGAATTAAGGCTGGCATTTATCATGAAACTGAGCACCCAGAAAACTGCAGATTGAAAATCTATTTTGTCCTCATTTATAAAATGATGACACCCAGTGCTCACCTCTCGAGCCCATTCTACATGTGAGTGCATATAAAGCCTTAGCAAATATTCTCAATTACAAGTGCAATTTTAGAAATTGATGGAGGACTAGCAGCAAAGTGGAACATTCTGCTTGGAGTGAAATCAAATTATAACAAAAAAGGTGAAAGATTGGAACAAGATGTTTCGGTCTCTCCTCCGGTAGGGGTCAGCGGTCATCCACCTCTATAATCTCTCTTCTATTTTAGGTGGAGAATTTTGTGATGGACACCGAACACACATCAATCCTTTCTGTTCATGTTGACAGCTCAAATGATCAATAGTAGTGCCGTATTTGTTCCATATGCTACATGTGGTTGCAGTTTTAAATATAAAAACTACAGAAATGCTTCTGTCTAACCATCCTGTAAAATGGGATTTTAGAAGAAGCACAATTAAACTTCTTTGCTGGGTCCTCGCTTTTCCCCATGTCTTTATTTTAATCAAAAGACAGAGATCACATTCCTATTATTCTCACCCCCCACCTTAACTGTGCTGGAGTTAAATAAAATGCAAAAACTTGGAAAATGATGCTCAATAATAGACCCCTATGAGGAGTTTTGTAAATAAAAGTTCGAAATGAGCTCCCCCAAAACTCTACGTGCCATGAAGTGTTTCCCTTTCAAATGAACAACTAATCGTCCTCCCAGTCAGCATGCAAAATTTGCTCATTTCTCATTTAATATCCTGGAGAATTAAAACCATCCTTTTCCTTTTCCAGTGTTTGAAAGATACATTTAAATTTTAAATCCCATGTTTTCCTCATTATTAAAGATTGATAGTGGACATAATACATGCAAAAGCCAATTAGCTAAGCAAAAATTGAAGAGGTCAGGACAGCTGTGTATTTATGGATTACTGATGAAATTTACGGATTACTGATGAAATTCGACACATGAAAGAGCTGGTAACAGGGCACAGAACCCAGTAGGCACCACGACTGAATGATGATGATGTTATCAGATTTCAGAAATTTAAACTCAAAATTTCACCAGAAGAAAGAAAAGTTCTGAAGGCAGGCATAGGTGTTTAACTGAATAAGAACTTGCTGAGGTGAAGCCAGGTCTATGCAGGCGAGTACATACTGGTAAATATTTCAGATATTGTAATTTTTACCTGTGATACCTTTGTAAATGATAATTCTTTTCTAAATATACCATTTTAAGTTCTTTTTGTGAGTTAATAATGCTGAATGTCTAACGTCTTAGTTAACCTGCCAGGAAGTTTATTAATTTTATTGACCTTTACAAAGACTCAACCTTTGGCTTACTGATTTTCTCTATTGACTTCCTTTTTGAAATTTTATTGATATCTAACTCTTATTTACTTTCCTCCATTTACTTTGGATTTCATTTGCTCTTTTGTTTTTCTAGTTTTCTTTTCTTTTGTTTTTTAAGAGACAGAGCCTCACTTTGTCACCCTTGGTAGAGTGCTGTGTTGTCACAGCTCACAGCAACCTGCAGCTCCTGGGCTTAGGCGATTCTCTTGCCTCAGCCTCCCGAGTAGTTGGGACTACAGGCACCCGCTACAACACCCGGCAATTTTTTTATTGTTGCAGTTTGGCTGGGGCTGGGTTCGAACCCTCCACCCTTGGTATATGGGGCCAGGACCCTGCTCACTGAGCCACAGGCTCTGCCCTGTTTTTCTAGTTTTCTAAGGTGGAAGCTTAGATAATTGATTATAGATCTTTTTTCTTTTCTAATACAATATGCATTTAGTGCTATAAATTTCCCTGTAGGTACTGCTTTCAATGCATCCCACACATTTTGTAAGCTGTACTTTCTTTTCATTTAATTCAAAATATTTCTTTCTTTTTAAAAATTTATTTTTGACCCATGTGTTATTTGATTGTGTACTGTTGAATCACAAAGTATTTTAGAGTTTTCTAGTTATTTTCCTGTTATAGATGCCTAATTTAATTCCACTGTGGTCTGAGTACAAACAATGTATGATTTCTATTCTTTTAAATTTGTTAAGCTATTTCCATGGTTCAGAATCTATCTTGGTGACTGTTACCTGAGAGCTTGAGAAGAATATGTCTTCTTCACACAAACTTTTAAATTGCACATAGAATTTATGGCCACCTTATATATCAATTATTTCCAATTAATTTCTATGTCTATGTCTTACAGATATTCTGCCTATCACATCTATAATTTCTGATCAAGAGATGTTGGAGATTTCGGCTATGATAACGTATTCTGCTATTTCTCCATCAGTGCTATTAGATTTTGCCTCATGTATTGTGATGCTCTGTTGTTAGCCACACACACTTTTTATGAGAATTGATTCTTTTATCACTATGTAATACTCCTTTTAAACCTTGATAACTTTCTTTGATCTGTAGTCTATTCTATCTAATATTAATATACTCACTCCCCTTTTCAAAATTAACATTAGCATGGCATATGTAACCACCAATTACTAATTACTATTACTATTAATCTATATGTGTCTTTCTACTTAATATGGGTTTCTTGTAGACAAAATATATTCAGGAATTGTTTTGGATCCACTCTGATAATCTCCACCTTAATTGATGGATTTACACCATTAATGTTTAAAGTGATTGTTGATAAAGTTTGATTCGTATCTACTATATTTATTATTTTTCTTTTTGTTGTCATACTTTTTTGTTTCTATTTGGTCCCATTTATTTGTTTTTGTTGTTGTTATCATTGTCATTGGCATCTTCTTCATAAATTCTTTGCATAGGCTGATATCTAAAAAAGTTTTTCATATATTTTGAGCTAGATTTTTTTATTTATTATGTCTTACATTTAAGTCTTTATGTATGTTGAATTAACTTTTCTAAGTGATGAGGGATAAGGATCTTGTTTCATTCTTCTGCACGTGGGCATTTAATTTTTCCAGCATCATTTATTGAACAAGGATTCTATTCCCCAGTGTATGTTATTGTCTGCTTTCTTTAAGATCGGATGGCCATATGTAGGTGGTATTATATCTGTTTTTTTGTGTGTGTTCTGTTCTATTGATCTCTCTATTTTTGTGCCAATGATATGGTGTTTTATTTTCTACAGCCTTGGAGTACAGCTTAAATTTTTTTTGTTGTTGTTTGAGTTTTTTGGCCAGGGCTGGGTTTGAACCCACCACCTCCGGCATATGGGGACAGCATCCCCACTCCTTTGAGCCAAGGTGCTGCCCCCGCTTAAAATTTTTTTATATGATGCCTCCCAATTTTTTCCTTCACCTTAACATTACTTTAGCTATTCCAGCTCTATCTTGTTTCCACAAGAAGCATGGAATTATTTACTCTAGATCTATGGAATATAAATTTGGTATTTTGATGGGGATTGAATTGAATCTGTAAATCACTTTGGGTAGTATGGACATTTTAGCGATGTTAATCCTACCAATCAATGAGCATGTTATGTTTTTTCACTTGTTTATATCATCTGTGATTTCTCTCCTCACTGTTTTATAGTTGTCTTTCTGGAGATCATTCACACTTGGTTAAGTATATCCCTAGGTATTTTATTTTCTATGTAGCAATTGTAAATGGTATTGAGACATTGATTTGAATCTCAGATTAACTCTTCTTATTGTATAGGAATGCTACTGATTTGTGTACACTGCTTTTGTAACCTAAGACTTTGCTAAATTTATTCATGTGTTGAGGGGTTTTTTGGTGGAATCATTGACGTTTTCTAGAAACAAGATCATAGCGTCTGCGAAAAGCGATAGTTTAATCTCTTCTTTCCTCATTTGGGTACTCTTAATTTCTTTCTCTTACCAATTTGCTCTGGCTAGGACTTCCAGCAATACGTTTAATAGAAGTGGTGACAGTGGGCATCCTTTTCTTTTTCCGGTTCTCAGTAGGAATGCTTTCAATGTTTCCCCCTTTTGTATGATGCTGGCTGTGGGTTTGCCATATATGATTTATACAATTTTGGGATATGTTCCTTATATGCTTATTTTGTTGAGAGCTTTTATCATGAAAGGGTGCTGAATTGTGTTGAATAGTTTTTCTGCTTCTACTGCGATAACATATGATCTTTGTTTTTGCTTACATTTTTGTAATAGATCACATTTATGGATTTACATATGTTAAGCCATCCTTACATCATTGAGATTAAGCCTACTTGGTCATAGTGGATTGTTGTTTTGGGGATTCAGGTATGAATTGATCAGGTTGTAGGATTTTTTGTTATTGGAAGATTTTGATTGCTGCTTCAATCTCTTGCTAAATTTTGGTTTGGTCAGGAATTTCCTTTTTTCCTAACTATTAGGAGATTGTGCATTTCTAGAAATTTCTCTACTTCCTCTAAATTTTTAATTTTATATACAAAAAGATTTTCATAGTATTCACAGATGATATTTTTATTCCTGTGGTATCAATTTAACATCTCCTTCTTCATTTTTAACGAAGCTCATTTGAGTCTTTTCTCTTCTAGTTCTGGTTAACTTAGCAAGATGTCTATAAATTTGATTTATCTTATCAAAGTACCCACTTTTGTTTCATAGTTCTTCTATTTAATTTTAATGTTTTTTATTATGTTTAGCTCTGCTCTGGCATTATTTACTTTCCTCTACTGGTTTTGGGCTTTGTTTGCTCTTCCTTTTTTATTTCGTTGAGACATGTCATTAGATTATTACTTTGTAATCTTTCTATCTTTTTCTTGTAGACATGTGAGGCTATGAATTTTCCCTTTTAGGGCTGCCTTTTCTGTATCTCATACATTTTGATAGCTTGTATACTCTTCATCAAGGACTCTTCTAATTTTTATTTTAATTTCATAATGGATTAAATAATAGTTCTGTAGCAGGTTGTTTAATTTCTGTAACTTTGTGTGTTCCAGAAATTTGTTGTTTCTCTGAGATTTGATTTCTAGTTTTATTCTACTGTGGTCTGAGAAGATACATATTATTTACATTTTTTTTTAATTTGTTGAGCCATGTTTAATGGCATAAAATATGATCAATCTTGGAGAATGTTCCAGGTGCTGATGAGTAAAATACATATTCAGGTTTTGGGGGATAAAATGTTATATAAGTGTCTATTAGGCCGAATTGTTCTATGGTACATTTAAGTTCAGTGTTTATTTTCTGCTTAGATGATTTGTCCAGTTCTGTCAGTGGGGTTTTGAAGTTTCTGCAATTATATTATTCCTTTTTAATCTCTCTGCTTAGATCTAGTAGGGTTTGATAATGAATTTGGGCATTTCTGTGCATAAATATTTAGAATATTATGTCTTCTTGTTGAATTGTTCCTTTTATCATTATAATGGCCATCTTAGTCTTTATTATTATTAATCTAAAACTAGTTTTATCTGATATAAGAATGAGTATGCCTGCTTTTGTTTTGGTTTCTATTTTCATGGAATAAATTTTCAATCTCTTGACCTTGAATCTGTAAGTGCCCTTGTGGGTTAGGTATATTACTTGTAGATAACAGATATTTGGATTGTATTTTTTATTTACTTTACTGACCTATGTCTCCTAAGTAGGGAATTCAAACCATTCATAGTTATTGAAAAAATTGATAAGTTGAGGTGGATGTCTGTTTATCCTATTTAGTAAAACTTTATTGCTTTGTTTAGCTCATGAACCATTGTGGTATCTGGACTTTGAACTTCAGCATTTGAATGAATTTACACTTGTTTTGATAAACTCCCTTAGTGTTTTCTTATTTGGAAGTCTTTATTTGTCCTTTGTTATGAAACTTAGTTTACTTGATAACAAATTCTAGGCTGCTAGTTGTTCTGTTTAGGAAGACTGAAGATGGAATACCAGTCCCTTCTAGTTGAAAGGTCTCAGTTGAGAAATCTTCTGTTAGGCTAATGAGTTTTCCTTTGTAAGTTACTTGACATTTTAACCTTATGGCTCACAAGAATTCCTCCTTCATGTTGACTTTGGCTAGTCTTATGACTACATGTCTTGATGATTTCCTTTTGTAATGAATACTTCGTATGTTCATTGAGCTTCTTGTATCTGAATGTCGAAATCTCTAATACGATTAGGGAAGGTTTCTCTAATTATTCTTTCAAATAGTTTTTCCAGCCCCTGTGCAATTTTTTCTTCTGGTATGCCTATAATTCTAATGTTCTAGATGTTACATAATTCCTTATTTCTCCTAGGCTTTGTTTGTTCCTTTTAATTCTCTATTTATTATTTTTAATTGACTAATTTAATTTGAAACAGTTGTCTTCAAGCTCTGAGATTCTTTCTTCTGCCTGGTCTAGTTTATTCTTAAAATTGCACTGTGTTTGGTGTTTTCTTAAATAAATTTTTCATTTCCCAAAGTTCTGTCTAGTCTTTATTTAGTTTCTCAATCCCTTCAGTAATTTTTTCCATCATTTCTTGAATTTTTTTTGAACTTGGTTTTCCATTTTTTCTTGGAATTCATTGGCTTTCCTTATAATCCATATTTGGAATTCCCTATTGGTCATTTCAATATTTTCATTTTTTCTATAGAGTTGGAGTTCCCTTTGAGGTGAGATCTTTTGTTCTAATTGTTCATTCTTCTGTAGTTATTACTATGATTCCTTTTCATCTGGAGCAGGTATTGATTCTTAACTTTGGATTTTCTTTTGTTTAGATGCGGTTTCCTCTGTCATTGTATGGGGGTGGGTAATAATCTTTGACTTAGCTTGTGAGTGTACTGATGGCAATCTAGCTTCCAGTTAGATGCCTTGGTCATGGATATCTTTACTATGATGGCTTTTTCTGTTGCTACTTGTTTGTATGCTGTAGCAGTGGTGAGCTATGAGTCTAGAGAGCTGTCTTTTATACTCAGGAGCTTACAGTCTAGTTTTAGTTTTGCTCTTCTCATTCCCGTGAAGTGTAAGACATACTACATTCCATCATTGAATATCTGTGGCCTATTTATAGTTCTATTGTCTTGGGTAGGCCAGAAGTTATGTTCAAATGTAGGGACCCTTGGCTAGGTGTGGTGGCTCATTCCTGTAATCCTAGCACACCAGGAGGCCAAAGCAGGTGGATTGCCTAAGCTCAGGAGTTCGAAACCAGCCTGAGTCAGAGTGAGACCTTGTCTCTAAAAAAAAATTTTAAAAACCAGGCATTGTGTTGGGCAGCTGTAGTACCAGCTACTTGAGAGGCTGAGGCAAGAGAATTGCTTAAGCCCAAGAGTTTGAGGTTGCTGTGAGCTATGACACCATAGCACTCTACCAAGGGCAACAAAGTAAGACTCTGTCTCAAAACAAAACAACAAAAAAAGACCCTTCAAACTGAAAAAATTAAATACAAAATTCAAGAAAAAAAAAGAATGTAGGGACCTGTTTAATGGTATATAGAAACAATGACTGATTAGAATTATAACATTGCTAAAAATGTTGTATGAAGAACGAAAGGTGTAAATGGTGGCATCCAGAGATGAGGCCACAGAAGTTGACCCTGAAATTTATCAACTCCTCCAGGCAATGACTGCATTGCAATCGTTCATTGTAAAGGCTTGTTTACACCTTTCAAAGGGTTATTGAATTAAATGGTTATATTTAGCATAAAAAGAGAAGAAAATAAAAAAATCTAAGCTAGCAGTGGGCAGAGAAGATAATCAATTTGAAATATCTGAAGTACCCATGGAAGTAGACATACATCTTTTCTATGTGCCCAGGGGTTATGGATGAAAGACCCAAAGCTATAAATTTCAAGTTGTTATAAGGCATTTTGTTTTTGTGACAATCAAATAGTATCAGAGTGCAATGAACTGTCTTAGGATATATTTGGATTCCACTTTTGAAGCTATTCCAGCATTTGACATGCCACTCATGAAGACACTTTTAAATACATTTTTATATTAAAAAGCAAATTTTCAAATATTAAGATAATCAGTAGAGATGAAAAGACAAAAAATTGCATTAAAATAATACTCTCTTCACCACAAAAGCATAAAGTGTTTAAAAAGCATTCACCTTGTTTCAGCCATTGTTTGTTTACCCTTCTTTATTGGGCTATTGTTTAAGTAGAGCCATTTACTTCCTGTGTACTTTCCCAACGATTTGGGAAGATATGTTATTGTATTTGGATAAGTAAAATATTTTCACAACTATCTTGGAAGTTCCCTATCCCTCTTACCTGCAACAAATATTATTCCAGGTTCCATTTAACTATTTTAGCTTAATATTCTATGTAGCAGGCATTTATGTTAAAAATGTATATCTTTAAGAGAAAACACAATATATATATATTAATTAAAATTTTGTCCTCCACCTGTGTAATATCACTTGGGTTGTCACATCTCACCTTTTACCTCAACATGTTTTAATTATACAAGTAAGTATTATGTAATATAGGAGATGCATTTTCAAGATGGCAGCCTTATTATTTTATATTCGAACTCTTAGAAAGTTTTATTATTGAAAAATGAAAATATTCTCAACAGTTCCGAAGTAGAACAATGTTAGACAAAAAATTTAAAATGAGGTCCATGGAATGTAATACCAGGCAGGATATCTGAAATGCTCCTAAATTAATTTAATCCATTTATTAAAAATTCCCACACGTTCTTGCATGTACTGAACAGATACTGCTTTTTTTTTTTAGAAGATGAGGATAAAGAGGAGAAATAGGTGCGTGCATGGTTCAACATGCATAAAAACTAATTGTGATCATGTTTTACATTTTATTACATCATAACACATTGGGTTCTCCCTTTTCCTACAGACAACAATCTATTTCAATATAGATATGTTTATTGAAATACCTTTTAAATAAATATGCGTAACAATATCTGCAAGCTCAAGTAGATATTTTACAGTTATCAGCCTCACGACATTTGGGTTGCTGTGGTGTGTGGCAAAATCAGAGATACCAATTGTTTTAAAGTTTCTGTATTTCAGTCATGTAGTTTGGCAGATTGCAAGCATACTGTTCTTCTGGAGGAGGTAGAAAATGCTCATGATATTATGTTAGGCCAGGCCTCCAGCCTGGAAGATCAGCGTAACTCAGAACTTCTAATTTTGCCAGTTCATTCTTTGTTGTCTTTGTGGAGAAAATCAAAGGGAGATCAGTTGATGTTAGTTGCAAATCACGGAAACGTTGAGTTTGAGCTCTTTGAAAGTCTTACATTAATTTAACACTTCATTAGTTGAAAATTATTTTCCTAGGTTCCAGCTAGGAGCTTCCCAGTCTAAATCCAGAAAACAACAACAGCAACAAGATCTCTGCCAGCCTCTTCACATTGGGAGAATTGAACACCATAACTCAGCTTAGAGGAAAGAGAGCATTGGCACTGATTTCTTTTCTGAGCCTTTTTGTTGAGGGTATTTACTAGTAATTAGACTTCTTCTAAGTATAAAATCTGCAGGTGAGCATCCCCCTCCAATGGAAGAAACTGGAATTTACTGGCTAGCTAGCAAATGTAAAATTAGGCAATTTTTCTGGCAGCTAAATATATACAGTTAAATGTGCGTGACTGTTATACAGCGGCAGAAAGTTCCACATGCCGGGTTATTTGCTTACCGTATTTTGGAAAATGAAATCCTTTAGAGAGAGAGAGAAAGAGAACACGCAGACTTTCACCTCCATTGATTTTAATTAAGCTAACCATAGACTGGTAAGCGCTGCAGAAGCCATGAACCCAGTGAGACAGAAGAGATAACACAATGGGTACAGGGACCAATGGCTAGTCCTTGATTATCTAAAACCAACAAGACAATGACCTGTCAAGATAATGGAACTTATTTTCCATAAAGCAGCACAAAATCAAGCTTTAGAAGGACAAAGGAAACTGCTCTAAAAAAGTAGTTTCTATGCTGTGAAAGGATAGAGATATGCAAAGATGCTCATGATGTGTTCAGTGGTAAAAAAATGTAGAAAATATTATAGTTAATATACTATATTTATATACTATAATATACTATATTTATATACTATAAATATACTATATTTATATAGTTAATATACTATATTTTCATGAAATTTAAATACACCAAACCTTTTGAACTTTTCACCAATGTAGGATGTGTATATGGTTACTTCTCTTTTGTTTTATTTATTTATATTTTTTGATTAATAATTGGTACATCCAATCTGCCCTGCTAGGAAAAATATCTAGTACTGTCTCTGTCCCCCTGCTGGATATAGAGACTCAGATTTCGAATGCCAATGCCATTGCTTCTTAGGGTCACACCGAGTTACTGTCAGAGGCTGATCATGAAATAGTTCATTTTACTGCGACTGGGATACCCTTCTTGGTTGAAGCCCCTGCCTGAGTAGCACCCATGAGGGAGCTGGGATTAGCCCCAATTTAGATCACACTTCCACAGTTGTATTCTTATTCTACAAAGCACAGTCATGTAGCTATTAAGTCCATGTTTGGATGAGTTTAAAGCAAGATAATTTCAGTAACTCAACCATGATAACTAATTCCTGCTCTTCTGGGCTGAGCCCAAGTCACTGGGCTAAACCATCCTGTATCATATTAACAAGTAGCTCTGATTTCACATCCAGGAAATAATTGACACCAGGGAAAGATGGGCATGTTAGTCTGTTTCCTCTTTTGTCTCCAATAGCCTGAAGACTTTTTCATATTGACTGCTCTTGGCTATTGAATCAGTTATGATTAATTTCAGAGTAAAGAATGGCCAATTTCCTTAAAATGCACACATCACATATTCTTAAAGTTCACATATCAAAGAGGGCGTATTTAGCATTCAAAAAATAAATAAAAATTTAAACTCTAACATGATAACAAAATTCTGAAGGCAGTAAATTGTTGATTCAATTATCTACTTAAGTTTCTATATTTGCTTAAAAATACTGAGATACAAACTCTAGTTGGCAATTTTCCTTCTTTTCTCTCTTCTAATGTGTGCTGATAATAATTATTTTTTAGTATTCAGAAAGAGTACACATTGTCTGTGTCAAAATAAGTGTCTGAAATTATAAGATTGACATTTTTCTGCTTTCCTTCATATATGCCAAATATTTTCGTTACTCTACTACAGTAAAGAAACTTCTAACTCTAATATGAGAGCCCTGAAAACAAACAAAACATTCAGTCAGTAATGAGAACAGTTGTCAGTGTGGAACCCATAGATTTATAAAGAAAAGTCACATAGTACTTCTGCTTGAATTTTTAAACAATTTACTCTTAAAGTGTTTGTCATAGCTGATAGTAGCAAATTATGATCTGTCTATCTCCACCACACATGCAGTTCTAGGAACCAAGGCTTGAGAAAGTTAGATTATACACTCTATATTACTTTTTCCAAATGTATCTGGGCATGTAAAGCCCCAAAATATCTTTGGCTTCAATTACTCAGAAATGATTTCTTTATGTCCTCACTTTTGGGTCACTAGACCCATTCCAGAATTTCTTCACCAATGAAGACCGTTAAAAAGTAAACAGGATATCATTCAAATAACTTCTCCATTTTATTTTAGTATCTGAATTTCCAGAGCAATGATTCTGGGAGTTTTGGAGCCTTTATGCTCCTACAATTTTTCTTTGTTTAAAAGCAATGAACATTCTGGATATCAAAAAGTAGAGGTACATGGGGAATAAAGAAGTAATTAATTGCAATGTTAATACCATATAAAATTCATAAAAGGATATGTGTAGTCACTTGCAAAGCAGCTTACTTACCTGCAAAGCACCTTATTTGAGTCTGGTCAAATAATACACACAGTAAATTAGAGAATATTTATCTATATCATGGAGACTCATCTTTGTTTTAAGATCACTTCCTAATGAAAGAGGTAAATTTGGACTTTCTAGTAAAGAACACAATAAATGGGCCCAGTACCCATAGCAAAGTGGTCATAGTGCCAGCCACATGCACCAAGGCTGGGGGTTTGGAGCCTGGCCTGGGCCAGCTAAACAACAATGACAACTGCAACAAGAAAATAGCCAGGCTTTGTGGCAGGCACCTATAATCCCAGCTACTTGGGAGGCAGAGGCAAGAGAATCACTTAAGCCCAAGACTTTGAGGTTGCTGTGAGCTGCGACGGTCACTAAGGGCGACATAGTGAAACTCTGTGTCAAAAAAAAAAAGAAAAGAAAAGAAAAGAAAAAGAGAACACAATAAATGAATGAGAGAAAAAGAGAAAGAAAGGAAGGAAGGAAGGAAAGAAGAAAGGAAGGAAGGAAGGAAGTTGATTGCTGCCTGGACCATCTTGGTAATACATATCCTGAAGTTCATCTTTCCATTTTTAAAAAGTCACCTAACTTATGTTTGATAAGTACAGTATAAACAAACCTTTTTATGTTTTCATTGTAAATGCTGTAGGAAATCCTTTAATTTCATTTCATTTTGTCCAATGTTCATGTCTTTTCATGCTTATCTTTTGGCAGTGTCTGCCCAACTACAGCTTTGCCAAGAAGGTATTGGGCAAGGACATCTTCTGCTCTCAGGTATTAAAAAGTGAGTCTAATGTCATTATTATTTTTACCCTTTAGGAAAAACCTTCTGTGAAAATCCCAATTGCATTTCCTTTTATACAACTCCTTCTCATATTTATTAACTGAAAGGTTTGGGTCAAGTCAGCCACATGTATTCTCTATAGTTTATAAGCAGAAGGATTCTTTTAAAGATTAAATTGCACAGAGCTGACTTCTAAAGTGCAAAGGGGAAAGAAAAAACAACCTACCTAGTAAAAATGCCAAAACTGTTATTTTCTTGAGAAATATGGTAGAATTTTAGAAAATTATACATGTTGCATTTAAACCCACTTTTACTGAAAACTTAATTGTTTATAGAGGCTTGAAAGAAGCATTATTTGTGTGTATAGATAAGCAAAATAAAATTCATAATTATTCATAACTGTGTTTTGTATTTCCCCAAATTTTGAAGTAGTCAAAAAATGTCAGTAAAATCAAGCATGAAGAAAGCATTGCATTATTAATAGTATATCGAAAAGTAAATAAGATTTTTGAATTTCTTTATACATCATTTTTAGTCAACATAATCCTTCAAGCATCAATTCTCTATATTTTAAAATGCACATTTATTATTTCTGTATGTGATTTTTTTTCATCTCTCTTTTTTTCTTCTCTATTTTTCTGTTTAGAGGAAGATGTAGAATGTTAAAACGTCTTAGAAATACATGTCTTCACTCCTGTAGACAGCGTCTGGGTTATACGTGGATATGAAAGTTCTCATTTCTTTCTGGCTCCAATTGCTGCCAACCTCAATGGTCAAAAAAGCCATATACCACTTTCCCCCATTCCCCTAACACCAGAAAGGTCAGTTTTGTCTCCGTTCCCCTGTTTTATACCTTACATCTCTCAGAAAATCCTTGATTTTATCTTTTTTTTTGGAGTTTTTAGCCAGGGCCGTATTTGAACCCCCCACCTCTGGTATATGGGGCTGGTGCGCTACTCCTTTGAGTCACAGGCACCACCCATTTTTTTTTCTTTTTAAATTTCCTGAATAGGTCCACACTTTCTCCATGTCAATGATGCCCCCTTTGCTTCAGCTCCCAACACCCCCATGCTTACCTTTCTCCTCACTCCCCTGACCCATCCCTACCATTTCAGGTTATTCAGTTGCCTCATTTTTTTTTTTCATACTCTTGTTTTGTATTTCTCCCAACCATATAACAATAGGTTATATAATATAATATAAACCAGACCCTGTCTTAAGACTTTACACTATTACTTTTCAACCTTATAGAAAGCATCCCTAAACATAGATATTGTTGGGTAATTGCCCAAAGAAAGCCACTTCCCCAGGAAGTCCTTCCTGCTTTCAACAGACCAAGACTAGCTGTCTCACTCCTAAAGTTACAGCTCCTTTCCAAGCACAGGGAGTTGCCTACTAAACATCTCCTTATCTCCCAGTCGCAAAACTTACCTCATCTCCCTGTTCCAATTACCCACTGAAAATTTCAAACTTATGGCTTGCCCCTAATGGCAGTTCCCACCAGAGCAGTAACGCCTTAATGGCTATTCTACCATCCCAGCACCATTCTAAGACTTCCCCTAACTGAACCTATATAAGGGTGCGCTTTTCTTTTGGCTCTCTCTCTCTCTCTCTCTCTCTTCTCTTTTCTCTCCTCCCTTTTCTCTGCAGCGTCCCTTGCCAATAAAAACCTTTCATATAAGTCTTGGTGGTCTGTGAAGTCTCTGCCGGTTGAGTGTCGCCCTTTCAGATATTATTATCTGAAGTTTGCACATGAAAAAAAACCAATGCCACTTAGGGTTTACAATTGTAAATTAAGCCCGGGATTTTGATCCAGTTCTGCTTGTCTCCTAAACCACGAGTGCTTAAGCATTACCATAAGCTGCCTCCCTCTTCACTATTACCAGAGTTACCATTTTTAAAACACACTGCTGAACATATCTCATTCTCCTGCAAACAACTCCCCGGTGGATCCCAATAGGTGTAGCTTTAAGTATAAATTTTTCAGCATGAATCAAAGTCCTTAATTACATGACCCTTTGCATTTTAGGCCTGTTCTGTTTTCAACCACTTTTCCGGTGGCTCCTTATATTTCCAGGTAATCAGGAAGATGTATTAACTTGTAGTTCCCACCTAGAAAATGATTCTTTGTCTTTGCCTATGCTAGCCTCGCGGCCTGGGAATCCTTTTACTTCATACTTATCTTCTCATGCCACGCTCTACGAAGCATTTCTCACTTCTAGGTAGAACTGGATTCTCCTTTCTTGGGGCACCTTCATACCTTATACTAAGCTATGAACTTCTCAACGGGAAGACCCCGTGTTTTCCACGTTTCTATTTTTATATTCTACAGGATCTGTCATAGGGCCTTGCTCATACTGGGGCTAAAAATACATTTTTTTAATGAACTTAAGCTTACATATTTTCCATACAAATTGGTAAGTCATTTGTTCTCTGAATAACCCTTTTAGCTTTTTCCAATTTGGAGAAATAGGTAACACTTTTCCAAAATGATCTGGTTTGGCCAATGCAGTCAGTACCTTCGGACTGTCTTTTCTACCTTCAGCAAAATACTTCTGCCGAAGCAGAAAGCTTAAGCTTAGAGCACATCTTCCTTAATGGATGTGTGCTGAGAGCTAACAACTAGATTATTGAATTCTCTCCTTCGAAATCACCCTTTGACTTATTACCAAGATTATTTTTCTCAGTTACATTTGATTCTTTGTGTGTAGCATTGCTTGCCCCTGGCCATGTTTAAAATGGAATTGCTTGTGTCTCTTCCTCTGACTTCTCTTTTTAAGCTCTTATCATTTGGTTCATCTTTTTCTTAGAACTTTATTTTAAAATTTCTGGTTATAACACTTTCTTGTAATTCCTATTTCTATTCTAGGCTTCTGCTTAAGCACAGTGTTGCATTAATAAGGGCTGGGCAAAGTTTCAACAGCATTTAATCTTACAGTTTTAATTATTCCTCACATTTTATAGTCTCGATACATTTACTATAATAGAGGAAAATCATTAGTTCACTTAGAAATATATGTGTGAAAATTATAGCTTTCTTTTGATTAATTTCCATATCCATCATTGCTTTGCTGTTAATTTACTATGCATTCAAAAGAATGAAGGTGCAAAATATGACTTTTTTTTGTTCGTTCAAAAAGAACTGTCTTAGGAACCAATTGGGCCTGAAAATTTGTTTGTGTTTTGACTGTGAAAGGGGAGGAGATTGCTTCTTCTTGAACATGGTTTCTGGTCTCATCCTCGTGTCCCCTTTCTACTTAAAGATAACTGTACCCTTCTCTACTTTTCTTGAAAAAAAAAAAAGGAAGCCATAACTATAGCCATTGTTATATTAACTCCTAAAAGGTTTTTAACCTTTATGAGAAGGAAATAAATCTTGATTTCTCTTTGGCTTACGGAAATAAATTCTACTCCCAATTTTGGAGGATCTTTGAGGAGGGGGGAGTTAAATAAGTCACATGGGTCTCCCCCTTATCCCAACTCAATTAGGGAATAGCTAGCAGATGGGGAACCAAAATATTATCTTTATTCTTAATTATTACATGATTGGAAGACATAGCTCACAATGAGAGACAAAAAGGGCTTGCTAATGTCCCTTGGAAGTCTGCTGAGGTGTCCCTTGGAAGTCTGCTGAGGTGTCCTAAGAACCATTTTCAGAGAAAGTTTAGGTCAAAAGAGCCAAAAGAGCAGATAATTCCCTAGGCCTCTGCTTCACATTGGCCCTAGCTAGAGGAATTGGTTTAGGAAAAAAGTCTCCAAGGGCCTTTGATCATCTCTACTCACTGCCTGTAACCACACTAGCTTCAAACTCTGGGGAGGAGAATGAGGTGGAAAAAGAAGCCAGGGGGATCATAGAAAAACTCACAAGGTAGGGTAAAGGAAGAGGCATTCCCCTTTGTCCTACGAAGATCCTATTCATCATTTAAGCAATTCTCTATTGCTGTACATTTAGGTCATTTCCAAACAATTGAAATTAAACATGATTATAATTAACCTTTGTATGTCTTTATGGAAATTTCTTGAAGAGGGAAACCTAAAAGTGGAATTCCTTGGCCAAATGTTATTCCACTGCTTAAAGCTTTTGATGCACTTTGCCACATTTTCCTCTAGAAATTTTACCAAATTACCTTACCACTAACAGCACGGTATATCCTAATTTATGTTTAATAAGTGGATGGACCTAGAATTTGAACTTGGGCAAATTGGCTCTAGAGCACAAATGGTGACTCTCAACACAATCCTGCTAGTTACTAAATAAAATAAAACCTAGGTAATCCATGAAGTTTTCTGATTCCATAGCAAGTTTTAAAGGATACATTCTCTATATGACCTTATTAGCTGAAGGTGGAGGGTGGAGAATTATAATGGATACTAACGTGGCTTTGGCTTGTGGCCTTAAACTTCCTCCTGGGTTTAAATTTTTGTTTTGCCTTTTTCTAGAGGAGTGGCAGTTACCATAGCCATTCAAACAATTTTTTCCTCCTCTCTTAATGGGGATGAGAGCATTGAAGTGGAGAGATTTGGGGGAGGACTAATTAATAAAAAGTGATATATACATTAAGAGCTTATCATAATACCTGGGAGTACTAGATCCTTAATAAATGATTTATAATTAAGGCATCCTTTACAATATCCTTAATGAAAAGAAGAGAATAATTTAGAGTTGTAGAGAACATAATCCCAAGCCTGGATCCCAAACCAAACTATTTTGATTTTATTTCATAAATTCCTGTAGACTTTCAATACTATTCTATGTTACACATATTTCCCCTTTAAAATCACATTTGAAATTACATGCCTCTAGATCAGTGCTTCTCAACCTTTCTAATGCCACGACCCTTTAATACAGTTTCTCATCTTGTGGTGACCCCAACCATAAAATTGTTTTCAGTGCTACTTCATAACTGTAATTTTGCTACTGTTATGAATTGTAATGTAAATATCTGATAGGCAGATGGTCTTAGGCGACTCCTGTGAAAGGGTCATTCGACCACCACCAAAGGGGTCACGATCCACTGGTTGAGAACTGCTGCTCTAGGTGGTGCTAAGCTATCTTGCTTGGCTATCTTCGTCCTTTCACGTGGTTAGTCTCTTCTGCCTTTTCCTGCTTCCTTCCTCTCCAGTCTCCTGAGAGTAACTTCCCTTCCCACCCCATCCAGAAAGAAAGATCACTTGAAACAGAATCTTCAACTCCAACTACTCTTTTAAAAAACCCAAGACACAGACATTTATTCAAACAGAATGCTATAAATGATACAAAACAAGAAATATTGAGAGTTCTAAAATTTTGAGGTACAATAATTTAAATACCCAGATCTTTCATTTTTTTAAAGGTTTTTGAGTGCTACCTACCCCAGTGTTTCAAAATGTAGTCTGTGATATGGTTTTAACCGATGCATACTTTCCTTTTGTTTCTATGGTTTTTGTGTTCATTTTAATATGGTCAGGCAAAATATGCATGTGTGTTTATGTGTATGTGTATACAGACAGGATACAAAACATGTGATTTCTTGTATTTGATTGCTAAAGGGAGAGAAAAGTTGATACTGATAGCATATAAATTTGATTTTAAAAATATTAACAGCAGATACCAATTAAATACAGTAAATATATTGAAAGTATAAATTGACAAGTAAAATTTTTGGAAACTAGTCCTTTAGGTTCTATTTGTTTGCAACCATCTACCTCTCAGAGTATTTATTCCTGAATCTTGAGTTAGTGAAGCACACAATTTTGGTCGCATCTAGCAAATGATTGTGGCAACTAACACAGGGATGGTCTCCCTGAAGTTGCATAGTGCCATGGTCCCACTCCTGGCTTGGGTCCTCCAATCACCTTTCCTCCAAACTGTTGTCAGTTATTGCCTATTTTCTAAGCCATCTCTATTGTCGGCTGCCACCAATTCTGAAAACTTCCAGTAGATCTTCTCAACTCTACACAGCAACGTCAGAACCGGTTTCTGCGTCTTGAAACCACGAACCCTAATTGCTACAACCCAAGCTCCCTATTTTAGAGCAGTTACCCTTTGGTCTATTTATATTAGCAAGCTATACATATTGTTTTAATTAGGTTCTGATAAAGGCTTTACCACATATTAGATACATATATATTAATAAACTGAAAATATTTCAAGTGGAAATGTTGCTGATGGATACAATTCTGACTGGGCAGGATTTAAGACTCTATTCCTTGTAAAGATACCCAAATTCTGCATTATGATAATATCCTCCTGATAAAATATGTAAAAGTATGTAAAATTAAAGCACATAAAAGTTGGAATTATATGTGGTTTTGTTAGGCCTGGTGAGAAGTAAACAGGTGGCAAGGAAGTGACTTAAGGTGGAGGAACTGAAAGGTAGCAAGGAACCAAGTTGCAACTGGTAACTGCTCCCTAGTGGGAATATGCACATTAAAAAGTTCCTATTAACCTTTAACCGACCTAGAGCTCATTACCATCTAATTAACATAGCAAGGGTGGAGCTTCAGTGAAGGATTCTGGGGAAGATGCCTATGTAGAAAGGGAAACTGTTGCATTCAGTGTGTTATGTAACTGTTAGTCTGTTATGTAGCACCAGCCTGTCAATCATCCCAGAAAACAAGAAACAACACCTGATCCTGCCAGGAGCAAGGTGGGACAAATTAGTGAGCATGTGAAAGGTAGAGTGTGCTCAGACTGTGCAGTCTTTATCCACTCATAGAGACTGACCCATTCCTTTCTCTCTGGAATGTATTTTC
Organism: Arctocebus calabarensis; assembly: GCA_963573935.1. Classification (NCBI taxonomy): domain Eukaryota; kingdom Metazoa; phylum Chordata; class Mammalia; order Primates; family Lorisidae; genus Arctocebus; species Arctocebus calabarensis. The sequence continues at coordinate 26,145 of CAUYON010119860.1, forward strand.
ATTTTGTGCCACTTTATGTGGCATCCTTTTTCACTTTCACTTTGTGTAGCTTCTTTTTCCTGTAATAAAGTGTGTGGAATTGCTCTGTATCTGTGATCACTCCATCATCTGTTTGACTCATTCTTGACACTGGGAATCAGGGGACCAGAGAACACCCAAATGGACTTAATAGTTTCTGTGTAAAGGCCATGGCAAAGTATAGAAATATTGCAAATATCAAGTGTTGCAAGGTTGGCAGAGGCTTTGTGACCTGTTTCTGTCATGGGAACTTGCTCTTTTGAGTTATTTATAATGACAGTGTTTTCTACCTTCCCCAAGATACCAGGTATGTACTTTGCCATCTCTTCTTTTTAGACCTGATACATTATGAGGGAAGAAAAAAATCTGTGTCACATTTCAGACACTGAGCTACATAATTTAATCATTCTGATTAGATGCACTAATGAGGCCCTCATTGATGTCTTTGGATTCAGTGAATTTCCATGCAGAATTATTTATGTATATATCTTTTGTGAGTTGTGTGAAAAGGGGGTCCTTAAGAGAAAGTAGATTCTAAAGATTTGTCTGATTCCACTCACTTGTGGGAAAGATGGAAAACTTGTAAAACAGAAGATTGAGAGTAAGTGGGAAGAATGACATTGTTCCTTGTAAAATGTACAAACCTTAAAAATAAAATGTGTTTAGGGTAACAGTTGGATTTGTATTGATAGTTCTGATATTGTTTTTACTTTCTCAACTTTCACCTAACCAAAATCAGTACTAGCATCTCCCTTAAATAAAATTATTGTTCAATATTTCTAAAGTTACAATGATTTAAATTTTTCTTTATTTTTTTATTAAATCACAGCTGTGTACATCAGTGCAATCAAGGGGCACAATGTGCCGGTTTCATATACAATCTGAAATGTTTTCATCAAACTGCTTAACATAGCCTTCGTGGCATTTTCTTCCCCCGCCCCCCCCCCAGTGGTAAGACAGAATTTATTTACAGAAAAGAATACAGAAAACACTAAAGCTCCTGGTAGAGAGAGAGAACTCAAGTGGGGAGAGAAAAACTCTCTCTGTTTCCCTCCCGGTCTTTCCCCACCTCCCCATTTAGGCTTTTAGTCTCAGGGTATATATAGGTGTATAAGTTCTTTGGCCAGGAAACGAATGAACACAGTCCCTTCTGCCAGGGGCAAGGTGAATGAATGTATCAATGAATGAACACAGTCCATTCATGGAATTGAGGCCT
>CAUYON010119861.1:0-23450 GCA_963573935.1 Arctocebus calabarensis
GGCAGGCACCTGTAGTCCCAGCTACTTGGGAGGCTGAGGCAAGAGAATCGCTTGAGCCCAAGAGCTGGAGGTTGCTGTGAGCTGTGACTCCACAGCACTCCACCGAGTGCGATAGAGTGAGACTCTGTCTCCACACACACAAAACAAAAACAAAAACAAAAAAATCCTGGAGCTTCTCACCACCTAGAGCCATATCTAACTCAAACATGCTAGCAGAGAACCTGAATCCTTCTCAAGATCTTTCATGTCTTCACTCTCATCTAATTTATGCTCTGGATCATTTTGGGGGGGGGCAGTTTTTGGCCGGGTCTGGGTTTGAACCCGCCACCTGCGGTATGGGGGCAGCACCCTACCCACTGAGCCACAGGCGCCGCTATGCTCCGGATTCTTGAGCTCTCCATCCTCTCCCCTGCCAGCCTCATCTCAGGCCTCCTCTTCCTCCACTCTCACGACCCCTGCCGCTCATCTGCTCCCTCCTTCACAGAGGAAACAGATGCCAATGATAAACCTCCTGTGCTGTGCACTGTCCACTCACCTGCAAGCAAAGCTGCCGTTCTTCCTTCTGCCACCCACGTCACCTCCTGACTGAAGAGCTCTTGTGTCGCGGATCCCTTTCTCTGCAGCAGTGATTTTCAACCAGTGTGCCGGAGCACACTGGTGTACCATGAAAGGGTCTTAGGTGTGCCGAGAAAATTTTTGAAGACTACTAATTAAATTATTTGCAAAAGGATTTCAAAGCATAGAAAGTATACATATCCAAATTAAAACTTCTTTAAATTGATTATATGTCACTCCTACAGAGAAGTGCTAGCGTCAAAATCTTTAGTGTCTGAATTACAAAAGGTCCTAGGTGACACTATTAAAATTATTGATTATATACATCATTGTTATAACAAATGAACATTTTATTGTTATAATAAATAAATACCAGCTTATTTCTAAAGTGGGTGAGGTGTAGCTTTGAAAAATCAGCGTTTACAACACGTCCAGGTGCACTTGGACAAGGGTTCGCCAAGGAACACACGTGGAAATCATGAGAAGGCCCTGAAGCCGTCTGAGCAGCAGGTGTAGCTCACACCGAACTGGTCGTACAGTCCTGTCTACATTTGACATCGTGAAGTGGTTGGACACAATTGCCTTACAAATTCTAGTTTTGAAAAAATTTTCAAGTGTGTATTTCTTTTTAAAAAGTATGAGTTGCTTATTTACTTATGTTTATTATTTTTGATTTGGCATTTTTAATTGTTATTACATAGCATTAGATTAAAACGGACAAGTTTTTAGTAAAGAAACAAAAAAAACAGAAGAAGATGCTCGTGTGTGAAATATTCCTTCATCCATTTCATCAGCAACTAAATTAAAAACAATTAGTGGTGGCAGGAGGGGAGGTAGGGGAAGAAGGGGAGGTTTTGTGTGCTCCCACCCAAGGAGCATAATAATGGCACACCTCCAGGGTGCAGGAAACAACCACGGACAGGGACTTTACTTAACCACTGCACTCAGTAACACCAAACAAGCAAAAATACGTACCATATACGCAACAATATCAATAACAATAAAGCACAAGAAGTGAGTTACGCAGTTGCAGAAATCATAGCTAGAAAGATGAAGTCTCATACAATTATAGAATCTGTTATTTTAACAGTCTGCTGTGCAAAAACAATGTGTGTGAAAACAATGTGTGGAGATAAGTATGAGAAGGAAAGTTTTTAAATTCCACTTCCAGATAATACAATTTCTCAGCTTGTTAAGGATTTATCTGAAGATATAGCATTTCAAGGAATATCTCACCTCAAAGAAGTAAACATGTTTACAACTCAGTTGGATGAATCTACTGATACCAGTGGTAAACCCCAACTTTTAGCCCTCAGGAGACTTGTCTTTAAAGAAGAAATCATGAAACAGTTTTTATTTCGTTGACCACTGCAAACAACAACAAAGGGCCAAGATATTTTCAATTTGGTAATTGCTTTAATTCTAATAACTTGTCTTGGAATTCCTGCATAAGTATTTGTATGGATGGAGCCCCGTCTATGTCCGGAGGTGTGAAAGGATTTGTTACACTTATACAGAAAAAAAAAAAGAATCCAAAAATTATTTTTACATACTGTCTTCTACAGAGAAGTGCTAGGGTCAAAATCATTAGTGTCTGAATTACAAAAGGTCCTAGGTGACACTATTAAAATTATTGATTATATATAAAACAGGCCACTGCAATCAAGATTATTTGCAGAGTTATGTTCCTCCTTGGATGCTTCTTACATGCAGCTCTTACTGCATACGGAAGTGACATGATTATCCTGAGAAGTGTTCTATGGAAATTTTATGGATTTAAAAAAAAGTTAATCAACCTTTTAAAAAAATGCAACATTCTAAATTAGGTGATTTAATTTGTGACAAAGTTGGTATATGAAGTTGCATGTCTTGCATATTTATTTCAGCGTTTGAAGATTTTTAATAAGAGTATGGAGGGAAATCAGGAAAATATTTTCTCACATTTACAGAAAAAATTAATGCTTTCAGAGAAAAATTACTGCTCTGGAAGGAATGGATTAACAGGTGCAGTTAGAAATGTTTGAACTAGTGAAAAGTTATAAGCTGAATAAAAATCTTATTGAACAAATTTAACTAATTTTCGATTTATTGTACATAACTTTTGAAAATTATTTATCTGCACCACTTTCCTGCACCCCAGACTTGACATAAGTCTCTGGAGTGGATGAGAAATCACTTTGATTTAAGTGCGTGTACATCAGCAAATTAAATATTACAAAAGAGAGTTAACAGAAATAAGAAATGACAGAGGATTGCAGTTAAAATATTCAACAACAGATGTTACAACCTTTTGGTGATCTCTCAAGGGTGAATTTCCAAATATTACCAAAAAAGCAATAGAAATATTTCTTCCATTCTCAATGCCATAGATGTGTGAAGTGAGCTTTTCTGCAGTGAATAAAATTAACAACAAAAAAATCAATCGTGGCTAGAATCCTTGAAGGAAGATTTAAGAGTATGCCTGTCCAAAATTCAACCTTGCAAAGAAGATACTCTTAAAAAAAACATCAAGCTGAGCTATCTCATTAAATGTTAAATTATAATAAACAGAAAAATAAATAAGTTTTTCAAAGAATTTTAATTATTTATTACAAATTATAATAAGTTGTTTTGTATCATTTTGAGGCTGTGATGGTGCATTTTGTTTGTGTTAATAAATATATCAAAGAAGGTATATTCTTTGTTCAATCTTTTTTTTGACCAACATAGTTTAAGTGTGCCACAGACATCTAACTATAGGTTCAAGTGTGCTGTGAGATAAAAAAGGTTGAAAAACTCTGCTCTTAAAGGTTATCTCTAATTACCTTTACTTCAACGTTTCCTTCTCTGGCTCTTTCTAAAAATGCTCTCCTCTCTACCAATTAAGATGCACATGTGCGCGCACACACACACACACAAACACAACACCACCAAACCTCTTTTGACTCTAAATCACCTTCTACCTTCTACCTTCACAAATTTCTTGAAAGAATGCCCTACTCTCATTTTCCTCCATCACTTCCCACTGCAGTGTAGCTTCCACACCCAGTATTGTGAAAGCCCTCATCAATTATTTCTTTGTGACCAAAGCTGATGAATTCCTTTCAATCTTCATCTTCCTTGACACTTTTCAGTGATTGAAAGTACTCCTTCCTCATTGAAATTCTTGTCTAAACTCTCTTTTCTCTGGATTTTAAGGTATTTCTCCCTCTCTATCCATTCTCCTTTTATTTCTCCGGCCTGCCCTCTTTGACGAGGAGTGGATGGTTCTCTTTGTATCTCAGCACTCCCCCATGAGTGCTGAACAAATCGTGTAGATTCTCCTTCACTCTTTTTCATTTGTTTTAATTTTTTTTTTAGATATAGGGATCTCACCATGTTGTCCAGGCTGGTGTGCAGTGGCTATTCACAAGTGTGATCATATCACACTAGAGTCTCAAACTCCTAGATTCAAGCAATCTTCTTGCTTCAGCCTCCCAAGTGTCTGGAAGTAAAGGCCTCCTTCACTCTTGATGCTCACATTGAATGATACTATTTTCATCCTTGATTTCAATTATCATCAGTACTGACACCCTACACCTCTTCTCTGAGCTCCAGAAATATGTATCCAGAGCCTATAAATGGCAGAGCAGAACATTTGACTTCTACAACTCATTTTGCTCCAGGATGCAGAATATGGATATATATATGGTAATATTATATAGATTATCTGTATATGTATAATATATATAATCTGCATATATGTATATGTACATAATATACAATCTGTATATATTATATATTAATGTGTATAATATGTAATACATATATATAACATATACAGTATATAATATATAGATATATAATATATACAATACTATATATACAATAATATATATCATTGTACAATAATACACACACACACACACACACAGATTATATGTTCCTTGAAGGCTGGGACCACATTTTACCCACCTTTGTATGTTCAGTGCCCCCGGAAGAGTAAATGGCACGTGGTAAGAGCTCAGTAATTGATTGCATCTGTTCACTCCTATCAACTACCTGGGTGCAATCTTCAATATCGCCTTCCTTCTCATCCTGCCCATCTTATCACTGCCCCAGTTGGAATTCATCACTTGATGAGGGTCCCACCCAGCTGCAGCCTCAGGATTTCTCTAGAGGGGTTAGGAGCAGCAGTCTGGCTGGAAGCGGAAGACAGGACCTCCCATGAACTGGTCTCAGGTATCTTCCAGTTTTATCTGTGGACATTCTCATCACTGTGTTAACAACTGATGCTAGTTACCTGACCATATCACGCTTCTTCCTACGTTTGGGACCGTTGTTCATTCGGCTCCTTTCTCTTCCCATCTTTTTTCTCCTGGCGTTTACTAGGCCTTTACAATGCTGCTCAGCCTTCATCTTTCAGAAGCCTCTTTTGTGAACCTTTACACTGAAGCTAGTGCCTTTCCTTTGAGTTCTCTGTGCAAACCTCTTATCTTAGTTCTCACCACATTACATTAAAAATTATTTATTTATGTGTCTAGCCTCCTCACAATAATACTCTGAGGTAGGTGCTATTACTTAGCACTATTCAACAGATTAGAAACTCTGGGAGACGGAGGTTAAGCAATTTCCCCAAGGTCATCAGTCAGTAAGTGGTAGAGCCACAGTTTACAGCTAAGCAGTTAGATTTTAGAGTTCGCTCTGTAAACTATAAAATCCTCAAGGGCAAGAGCTGTGCATTACTTGTATTTATATCCCCAGCATCTACCATGGTGCCTAACACATGCATTCAATAAATGTCAAACTAAATAGCATTCGTTGAATTCTGCTAGAAAAGTTTAGGAATTTCAAAAATTGCTAAGAAATGAGCCTTCCTCTCAAAGAAATTCAAGGCCTAGTGGAGTTGGGAAGATTAGTAAAATACTCAAATAATAGACAGGAATGAACTAAAGGGAAAGTTCCTGATAGTTGAACAGCTTACACATTGAGACATTACTACTAGAATGTCAGGGACTCTCTTCAAAATCTTTTCCTAGCAACTTGGAAGTCATGGTTACCAGAAAAAACAAATCAAATGAATGTTAACCAATACACTATGGAAGTTAAAGTGGTCGGAAGCTCTAGAACTGTGACCCCAGTTTTGTCTATCTTATCTGTTTACCAACCCACACTCATGAACTACTATGAACCACACACTTGTTCTATGAGTGACAATATAAAGAATGACCACAAGAAAATTATAGAAGGCATGTTGCTGAAATACGCAGATAGCTCAGAAAATGAAACATTAGGTGATACAATAGATGACAGAATAAAGAACCAAAGTTGTTTTATTATCTGGAACTATGAACAGAATCAACAGGATGACATTTTAACTATCAGAATTTACATTTATCTTTTTTATAAATCAATTGCCTTCCCAAATTATAAGGGTGACCTAATTCAACAATTGTTATTTTAAAAGGCCAGTTTTTAGTTGAGCTTAGCCTTAACTGTAGACTGTGGCTACTAAAAAAAAAACAACTAGCCCAATCTTTGGCTGAATTAGTATGAGTACAGAGTAAGAATCAAAGGAGGGATGGGACTGGTCAATGGCCAGTATTCTACACCTCGGCTGCTGTGTTCATTTTTTAGAACAGTATTTCAAGAGATACATTGACAACCAGAGTCCAGAGAACCGCCCCAACACACACACAGTAAGGGGAGAAAACTGGAAACATAATCAGCTAGACTGTGTGAAGTTGGTAATGTTTTGCCCAAAGAACTGAAGAAAGAATATACCTTTAGGCATGTGTATGTTTGTTTGTGATGTCTTGCACCAGCAGAAAGAACTAAAATCTATGGGCAGAAGTTAGAAAGAAGATGATATAAAGCAAGTATAAAGAAGTGTTTTCTACTGATGCCAACTGTCTCACAATAGATTGGGTTCCTGCATGAGGCAGTAAACAAATGTTTACTTCCGCCTATCAAAGATTTATGTATCAGATGGGAGAATGAACTCATCTGGTACTCTCTAAGTTCCCTGTCAAATTTAAGATGCTAAGGAAAGCTGTCATTAGGGAGAAGATGTAAAAATTTTGAATTTATTTTCAAACTTAGAAGAGAATCACATAAATTCTTCATTTGGAGAAGACCCATCACAGCTAAAAGCAAACAAGGGCATGGTTTCCCAAAGACTTACCTGTGAGTACCACTTTGTTGCACTCCATAAATTTTGGCATGCTGTGTTTTCATTTTCATTTGTCTCAATTTTTTTTTTAATTTCCCTTTTGATTTCTTCTTTGACCCACTGGTTGTTTAGCAGAGTATTGTTTTATTTCCACATATTTATGAGTGATCCAATTTTCCTTCCCTCTCTGATTTCTAGTTTCATTCTATTGAGGTCAGAAAAAGATACTTTGTATGATTTAAATCTTAAATTTTTTAGGGCTTGTTTTATGACCTAACATGTGACCTATGCTGGAGAATGTTTCCTGGGTGTTTAAGAAGAATATGTATTCATACAGAACCACAAAACAACCCTAAATAAGCAAAGTAATCTTGGGCAAGAAAAATAAAGCTGGAGGGTTCACACTTCCTGATTTCAAAATATATTACAAAGTTATAGTAATTAAAATAGCACGGTACTGGCATAAACACACATAGACCAATGGAACAAAATAGAAAGCCCAGATAAAAAGCCACACATATATAGTCAATTGATCTTCAATAAGGGTGCCAAGCATATAAAATGAGGAAAAGGACAGTTTTTTCAGCAAATACTGAAACACTATTTTGCATTGTATCTACATGCAAAATAATGAAACTAGACCCTTATCTTACATTATGCACAAAAATCCAGTCACAGTGAATTGAAGACTTAAATCTAATACCTGAAATTATTATATAAAACTCCAAGGGAAAAAAACAGGAGGGAAGCTTCTTGACATTGGTCTTGGCAATGATTTCTTAGACATGACACCAAAAGCACAGGAAACAAAAGCAAAAATAGACAAGTGGGACTACACTAAACTCAAAAGTTTCTGCACATCAAGGGAAATAACTAACAGAGTGAATAAGCCACTATGGAGTAGGAGAGAAGTAACTGCAAACCATATATCTTATAAGAGGTTAGTATCCAAAACATGCAAAGAACTCCTCCAACTCAGTTGCAAAAAAACAAATAATCTGATTCAAAAATGAGCAAAGGACTTGAATAGATATTTCTCCAAAGACAACATACAAAGAGCCATCACATATATGAAAAGGTACTTAATATCACTAATCATCAGGGACGTGCAAATCAAAATTGCAATGATAGCACCTCACATCTGTTAGGATGGTGGTATTTAAAAAAAAAAAAAGATAATGATAGTTGATAAAGTTGTAGAGAAATTGAAACCCTTATACACTGTTTGTGAGAATGTAAATCAGTATAGCATTATGGAAATAAGTATGGAGGTTCCTCAAAAAAAATTAAAAATAGAACTACCATATGATCCATCAATCCCACTTCTCAGTGTTTATCCAAAGGACTTGAAATCAGGATCTCAAAGATATATCTGTGCTCCCATGTTCACTGCAGCATTATTCACAATAGCCAAGATATAGAAACAACCTAAATGCCTGTTGACAGATGAATGGGAAATTAAACACACACACACAATATAGAATATTATTCAGCCTTACAAAAGGAGTTCTTGCCAAATGCGAAAACATGGATGAACTTGGAAGACATTATGCTAAGTGAAATAAGCCAGTTATACAAGGACAAATACTGCATAATCCCATTTATATGAGGAGTCTAAAATAGTCAAGCTCATAGAAACAGAATAGATAGAAGGGTGGTTGCATGGGGCTGGAGGGAAAGGAGAAATGGAGAGTTGTTCAATAGGTATAAAGCTTCGGTAATTAGAGATAAATAATCTCCAGAGATCTGCTGAATAACATCATGCCTATAATTGACAATACTCTACTGTACACTGAAAAATTTAAGAGCATAGATCTCAAGTTAAGGGTTCTTACCTGCCCATACGCATACAAATGGGGGCAAGGGGAAACTTTGGGAGGTAACACAAGACATTTATTTGATTGTGGTAGTAGTTTCACAAGTGTATATATACGTTCAAATCCATCAAGTTGTACACATTAAGTATGTTCAAGTTTTCAAATATCTATTATACCTAAAGCTCTTAAAAAAATAAAAGTGCTAAAAAGTTTTCTTTAAATAACCTCAATCATTCAGTTTATTTTCATAATAGTAACTTATATGTAGTGGCACCAACCTGTTCATTAACCTGAGTGACTGATACTTATTTCCTGAGTAATTAGCATTATTCATTATTAATTATTACTATATTAGTATAATTTATACTAATAAGAACTATGTGCAATTGGCATGGGTCAGTGATTTCGATTTTCTCATGTACTTTTTTTTTTTTTTGAGACAGAGCCTCAAGCTGTCACCCTGGGTAGAGAGCTGTGGCATCACAGCTCACAGCAACCTCCAATTCCTGGGCTCAAGCGAGTCTCTTGCCTCTGCCTCCTAAGTAGCTGGGACTACAGGCACCCGCCACAACACCCGGCCATTTTTTGGTTGCAGCCATCATTGTTGTTTGGCGGGCCCTGGGGCTGGAATTGAACCCGCCAGCTCAGGTGTACGTGGCTGGTGCCTTAGACCGTTGAGCCACAGGCGCTGAGCCTTCTCATGTACTTTTTGCTTTCATTAATATGACAAAGTATTCCTTCTAGCTTTATAATCTATTTTTTCTATGCAAAGTCACCTAATAATGATTTCACTAGTTTTTGACTTGTACTAAATCTAAATCCGGGCCTAAGCTTACTGAGGTATTGACTTTCCTTCAGTCCTAAAAAGATAAAACAATAAAAATGCAGACATTGTTCATCATTAAGCAAACACCATTTTTCAAGTTCAAGTTCACAGGCTGTTTCAGCAAAGTATGTCCAGCATTGGGGGCCACAAACATCTCTTTCCTCACATCTCAGATCCCTTTTTCTTTGTCTCTTTTCTAACTATTCTCATTCCACATTTTTGTTCACTGGTCCACTTTATTCTAAGTTAAGTGTGTTATAGAATGAATTCTTAGTCTCTTACCATCTTTCTTCTATATGTTATATATACACCCTTTGGCATTTCAAGTGTCCACATGTTTTAATCAACTCAATGGCAAATCTATTAGATTCACAGCTTCAGTGGGGCATGCTGTATTTGAAAGGTCAAATAGGAAATCTGGTGACTAAAGCGCTCTACCTCATTGACACTAAAATCACAGATTTAAAAAGGTAAGGATTGTACGAAGCTGTCTTTTCTTCTCTCCCTTATCTTTTCTTTTTTCCTGAGGGTGGTGAACGTGTGTGTATGTGTGTGTGTATAGGGAAAGAGAAAGAAGAGAGAAGAGAAAGGGTGAGAAGGAGAGAAGAGGGAAGTAGGAGTTGGATAATGTATGTAACAATTGCTAAAATAGATACAGCTATCATTTAATTGGAAGAAAAAGAACATAAGAGATATACAGGATTGAAATAGGAGAGGGATCTTTGGATTGAGGAAATAGAGTTGAATCACAAAATCCAAGGCTGAAGAACCCTAAATTAGTCCACATCTTTCTTTAGAGTTTACAACCCACTGGTAATCTTCAGTAGCACACCCACTGCATTTCCACATGGCCAAGGCTGACTTTTGGCATGGCCTCTTCTGTCTCTTCTCTAACTCTGGCCTCCCTTTTTCTAACTTCTGGACATCCAGCATGTTCACACTAAATTCTGGTTTTCCAAAAACTTTTGGTACTCCCTGTTTTCCTTTTTTTTTTTTTTTTTTCTTTCCAGTCCCAAATCAATTCTTATTCCAGTACTGTTCTGGTAGGTAATTGGCCTGGTTGTCTGATTAAAGTAATCAGATAAAAATGAGTCAATTTCTATTCACAAGGTATACTTCAAAGAAGGAGGTTGTTAATGCTAGTGGGTCTCTATGTACATTTTCTGGTTCTTGAGGAAGCGGTTTGTCATTAGATTTTCAAATGAACCCACCCCCAGGACAATTAAAATACAGTACATTCATCTAATTAGGAAAACGCATGCGGGAACTATTTTTGAACTGGTGTACAAAAATGGGCTCCTGGGGGCGGCTCCTGTGGCTCAACGAGTAGGGCGCCGGCCCCATATACCGAAGGTGGCGGGTTCAAGCCCGGCCTCGGCTGAACTGCGAAACAAAAAAATAGCCGGGCGCTGTGGCGGGCGCCTGTAGTCCCAGCTACTCGGGAGGCTGAGGCAAGAGAATCGCTTAAGCCCAAGAGCTGGAGGTTGCTGTGAGCAGTGTGAGGCCACAGCACTCTACCTAGGGCGATAAAGTGAGACTCTGTCTCTACAAAAAAAAAAAAAAAAAGAAATCACTGGATAGCTCAGGGGTTACCTTGAAAACTGTGGATGAACTTCGGGTTTATGAACTGAAATAAAATGCAAAATTTTGTGCTTGTATTTGTATGTGTAGTTTTCCAGAAGTAGGGGGTCCATAGCTACCTTTCTTTTTTGTTTTTTTAGGCAGAATCTCACTATGTTGCTCTTGGTAGAGTGCTGTGGAGTCATAGCAACTTGGGCCTAAGTGATTCTCTTGCCTCAGCCTCCCAGGTAGCTGGGACTACAGGTGCCCGCCACAACACCCGGCTATTTTTTGGTTGCAGTTGTCCTTGTTGTTCAGCAGGCCCAGGCTGGGCTTGAACCTGCCAGTCTCAGAGTATGTGGCCGGTGCCCTACTCACTGAGCTACGGGCGCCATTTGCTACCTAATTCTTAAAGGAGATTATAAACCAAAAGAGACTTCAGAATATTGGTTTAGATTTTAAAATGCCTAAAATGAGAAAAAAATAACTCATTTATTCATAGAGAATGACTAACCTATTTTAAATTTAATTAAAATCTACTATTATTATAAATAATTCGCACACATGCTATATATGGGTGAGAGTATTTTTATGGTATTCAATGTAAGGTATAATTTCTAAAACACTCAAAATATGCTTAGCTTAAAAAAATCCTGTCTGGAAGGGCAAGTACATAACCTACTGATTTTTAAGTTATTTAAATATGTATATGCTATAACAAGGTAATCATGTGCCTTTAATGCATTTGGTTTCTTATCTCTTACTAATATATTTGGACATATGTACTCACTCTGGCTAAGTTGTTCCCAATGAAGAATTATTAAATAAAATTTTTTTCCTATCACTGTAGTATTCAAGAATGTTCACTGAAGTGCTCTACTTAACTTGTGTCTATACATTCTGATGAAAGCACCCTATGTCTATTTATGTTATCATTTCAGAATTTCTCTGCTGTTAAGAGAAAAATTCACAAGTTTTCTTAACAGATCTTTACCTAATATATGTGATGGATTAACTGCTGAATGCTGAATGCTTGTAGTTGCTAGGATACTCTCTAGTAAGCCTGCACCCTTCTGCTTCCATGTGTAGGCTGTTTTTCTTATCAAGTCTGTTGAATTTGTTCCCACATGATAGTTTTCTATGTTGTGATTATAATTTACTTAAATATTACGTAAAGACAAAATAAATGTCCCCTACCAAGAAGTTTATTATTGGCCTGTGGCTCAGCGGGCTAAGGCGCCAGCCACGTACACCTGAGCTGGCGGGTTCGAATCCAGCCCGGGCTCGCCAAACAACAATGATGGCTGCAACCAAAAAATGGCCGGGCATTGTGGCGGGTGCCTGTAGTCCCAGCTACCTGGGAGGCGGAGGCAAGACACTCTCCTGAGCCCAGGAATTGGAGGTTGCTGTGAGCTGTAAAGCACAGCATTCTATTCAGGGTGACAGCTTGAGGCTCTGTCTCAAAAAAAAAGAAGTTTATTATTTATTTAAAAATCAGGCAAATGCTTTATAAAGCTTCCAAGAAGGAGACTCATACGCACAAAAAGAAAGCTGACTTATGTGGAGGTAAGACAGCTGGAAAAGACTAACCTGAAAATCTAAAAGGATTCTGTACTTATATTACTTTGCAATTTTCTAAGTTCTAGATTCACTTTAGAGAAATCACCTGAAAACTGTATTATGGGTATACATGAAAATTGTATACCTGTATGTGTTAGGGGTATATTTACACAAGAAAGACAAAAGAGGAAATCCAATCTGTAGCTCCAAATCAAAAGATTGGTAAACAAATACCTAAATATTTAAGATATATATGCATATCTTTTTGTTTATTTTTTAATGATTCTTACTTTGACCTTTTTGGTTAGGTGAATGCTTTTGAGCAAGGAATTCTACGTGTGTGCTCCAGATGCTAAATTCTACTTGCTAAAATATCAGAAGTTAATGGCTTTCTGTGGATAATGTTTACCCTAAAGTAATAAACTTAAAAGGAGGACATTTTAAGCACTGTGCCAGTCTACTGAAGGACAAATTTTGACTCTCTGGAGCTCTCAAATCCAGATGGTTTTCTTTAAACAAATAGCCCATTTATGAAGGCAACCGGGTTTTCTCAAGAGGCAAATTAGTAAATATTTCCTCTTGGGGTAGGGGTGTTAGCTTGGCCAACAGTCTAGAATGAATCTGATAACTGTATAGGGAACACAATCTATGGTATGACTGTGGGAATTTTTGGCTGATATTTTCCAGCAAACCATGGAAATATTCTCATTAGATAATGAATCATTATAATTTGGCTCTGAGACTTAAAAAACTTACAAGTTCTAACCTCCATGTTTTACTGTTGCTCCTTATATACTGAGTGTAACAGCAGGGATTTACCAGGGATCTTTAGAAAACAAAATTTACTAAAGAAACATCATTTTTAGCAACACAAGAAATGTGAGAAACATGTCACTTACACAGAGTAACTTGTCAAATATTTATTTCATTTATAGTGTGTATGCATCACTATGAGAAACTATAAACTATAGTAATATTAGTGAAAGGATTCACTGGGGTCACATTAAGCAGCAAAAAGGAAATCTTCACCAAGCACCAAGAACAACCCCACAGTAAAGCATAAACACAACTACCTGGCTGTTTGTGGTAGGTGAGCTCTCTGCTTGTTAAGCAGAACCATCGTTTCTTGAAATTCTTTTTTCCAATCCGAGTTCTTCCCTGAGCTCTTTTATACATCTCACTGTCAAAATAACAGATGTAAACAGTTAGCTGCACAAATTAAAATAGTTAATCCAAAACAAAGAATTGTCCTTTTATTTTAAATTACATGAACAATTGTGAAATTACATTAAATATATGACAATGTCTTTGCCATTTATATTTGCCGTCCTCATGGTATAAAGTCTTAATTTAACATTCTTTTTTGTGCTATACCCAACAAATAAGGACCAAATGAATGATTCCTTCTCTTAACTTCCAATAATAACTACTCTAAGATCAAAGAGTGCTATTACTTTTTCAAAGTACTCTAATACCCATAATCTCACTATAGTTGTAAAACAATTCTGGGACCATACAGATAGGGAGTCATGCCTTTCTGATATAAAGTTTGTAGGATAGTGAGGGTGACTTACCTGACTGATGTCTTAGGCTGTTCTAGCACAGAACACAAACCCAGATTGCCTGAGTCTCAGACTCATGCTTTTTGTACTTACTTAATAACTATACTGAAACATGACTTTCATGTCTAATTTCATTAAATTACCCTTCTTTTAGGTGCACAGGCTCACTCGTACCACTGGACTCTTTAGTTTCAGTAGATGAAATTTCATCCAAGAACTAAAAGAGGAAATGGGCAAATATTACACTGTGTGATATGGTACATAATAAAAAATTCAGTTTATCTTACATGTCATTGATTGTATGGTGAAGTTCTTCAATATTAAATAATAGACATAATAGTAATTACAAAACCCACACATTTAATTGGAGAGAAGAGCCCTATTTACACATGACAGATATTCTAAAAAGTTTATTCTTAAGTTATTTAAAATCCAGAATATATTTCCCTGTAGAAATAATTCAAGCCATAATTCCTTAACTGCAATTCTGAAATACATAATGCTCTGAATATAAAGAATTTTTTTGTCTTTGATTCATAGTGAACTCATTTTGGGGGTATAACTTAACCTGAAGTGGTATATGGCTATTTATAGTCTGAACTTAGTGTGACTATTCACATAATGCTACACAAAAATTAATGTATTTGATTATGGGCTACTTACTACCCTAGGCTCCAGTGGGGCTATTACATATAATAAATACTAATTACCTTTTGAGACTCTGAAAAACTAAATTCCTCAATACTTCTGATCCCCCAAATTTTAAATATAGGATTATTAACCTTTGCTGTAGGTAAAAGATCACCAAACTATGGTCTAGCAGGCCAAATTTGATGTGCAGCCTGTTTTGGTAAGAACACAGGTTCAGCATCCTAAATCCAAAAATCTCAAATGCTCCAAAATCCAAAACTTTCTGAGTACCAGCATAACATTCAAAGGCTCACTGGACACTGGAGTATTTTGAATTTCAGATTTTCATATTAGGGATGTTCAACTGAAGCTGGGCATGGTGACTCACGCCTGTAATCTTAGCACTCTGGGAGGTAGTTCACTTGAGCTTGAGTTCGAGACTAGCCTGAGCAAGAGTGAGATCTTCTGTCTACTAAAATTGAAAAACTGAAGCAAGAGGATCTCTTAAGCCCAAGAGTTTGAGTTTGCTTTGAGCTATGATGCCATGGCACTCTAACAAGGATGACAAAGTGAAGACTCTGTCCAAAAATAAAATATATATATATATGTGTGTGTGTGTGTGTGTGTGTATGGATGTTCAATTGGTAAGTACATATACCTGTATGAGAATATTCCAGAATCTTGAAAAAACCTGAACTCTGGAGCAGCGCCTGTGGCTCAGTGAGTAGGGCGCTGGCCCCATATACCGAGGGTGGCGGGTTCCAACCCGGCCCCGGCCAAACTGCAACAACATCAACAAAAAAAATAGCTGGGCATTGTGGCAGGCACCTGTAGTCCCAGCTACTCGGGAGGCTGAGGCAAGAGAATCGCCTAAGCCCAGGAGTTGGAGGTTGCTGTGAGCTGTGTGACGCCACAGCATTCTACCAAGGGAGACAGAGACTCTGTCTCTAAAAAAAAAAAAACAAAAAACCCAAAAAAACCTGAACTCTAAAACACTTCTGGTCCCAATCATTTTGGACAAGGGATACTCAACCTATAGTTGTTACATTTTTAAAGGGTTACAAAAATAAAGAACATGTGGCAGAGATCTTATGTGACAAGCAAAAGCCTAAAATATTTTCTCAGTGGCCTTTTACAGAATTTGCTAACTTCTATTTCATGTAATTAATTTTAGCCCTGAGAGATATGTCACAGTTAAGAATGAAATGTGAATGGGTTCTATCTGGAAATCAAATTACCATTTATAAACTTTCTATGGAGAATGTGGGAATGTGGTGGCTCAATAAAATTTGGAATGTACACCTTTAGCAATGGCATTCATCCAAAGAAGAGCATTTTACTTCATAAATATGTTACTTTGGCTGGGCATGGTGGCTCATACCTGTAATCCCAGTACTTTGGGAGGCTGAGGCAGGAGTATCACTTGAGCCCAGGTGTTCAAGACCAGTCTGAGTAACATAGCAAGACCTAGTTTCTACCAAAAAAAAAAAAAAAAGAAAAAAGAAAAGCTACCTTGACTGGTCAAAGGCTTCCTAGCAAAGGGAAATTCACAGTTTAAGGAATAATTCTTGTTCTTAGTGAAGAATCCTATTTTGTCCCCTAAATGAACTATCCATTTGTTTCGTTCATTAGCTGGATATTACAAACTTAGAGAAGGTCTGAATTTCCTTGCTTTTTCCTTTATACTTTTCTATGTTGTTCTGCTTAGGACTTAAAAACAAAGCACACTTCAGTAAGGATGATATTGAGGCTCTAGTGCCTAATCTAAACTAGAACATGTAGGGAAAATTCTCTGAGACTGGCTACAGGTTGCCTATAGTGATAGGGTTTCCAAATGGAATGTTTACTTCCAGTATCCTGGAAGGAAATCTTGGTAAGTGAAAAAACAAAAACAAAGTGCTTCTGGCATTATATGTAGGTGATGCCAAATACAAGTATCTAAGCTAAGGGAACTAAAACCATGTCCTACCACATCTTCATTTCTCACAGATGGACCATCCACTAATGGAAAGTAACAGAGTTATTTGAATATTTCATTTCTTAGTATTTATTTGAAGTCATTAATGGATTTAACAAATATTATAAATTTATAATTATTTACTATAATTTTAAGGAACTATGTGATAAATATAGGTATGTAAAATAAAAGAAAATAATTAAGATGGACTTAGATGCATAGTGACTACAGGTCTCAGTTTGCTGACAACCATTCCTGTCAGGACCAACCCTTTGTCCCACAATAGTCACGAAGAGTACTTCTTTTCACTCTTAAAAGTGTCCTACTTTCAACATCAAATTATATGGTTACTGTATTTATTGAACTATTAAGGTTATGCTTCCTAAAGTTTGTGGGAACAGTATACATTTCAGAGTTATAACTATTTTCTTCAAATGGTCATTGCTACTAGTGAGTGTCAATATAAAATGAGAAATGTGGCTTCTTAAGCTTTTACAATTTCTAGCACTGCTTAAATCCAGATTTAACTAGTAAAAATTAAATAAAACTAGGTATTGTGAATTAGGGCAAAATATCCCATGCCAGCTTAGGAGTCTAGAATGAAATCTGAGACAAGAGATGTACTATGGTGACAGTCCATTAGAATGTGAGTGGGTGACTCAGGGTAGATCAGGAACAGACTAAAGTTCTGGCACTCTTAAATCCTTTTTCTACTGACATTATCAACTCTACACATTCTATCAGGGGGGAAAAAAAAATCAGATGCTCCCATAGCCTAGGTCATAAAACATTTGAAAAAGAATCCCCAAAGATGGGTGGTGCCTGTGGCTCAAGGAGTAGGACACTGGCCCCATATACCAGAGGTGGCGGGTTCAAACACTGCCCTGGACAAAAACTGCAAGGAAAAAAAAAAAAAAAGAATCCCCAAAGACATCATAATCTTGCCAACAAAGTATGTCTATACTGTCCCACAAATGTTTCAATAATGTCCTAAAAATAAAAGGGCAGCTTTTTCTTTGCCTATTCTTTTTTTTTTTTGTAGTTGGGCCAGGGCCGGGTTTGAACCCGCCACTCTCAGTACATGGGGCCGGCACCCTACTTGCTGAAGCACAGGTGCCACCTCTTTGCCTGTTCTTTTGAAAGACTCTTCTCCTCAAGAACCTTTAAAGGTTGCCTTAAATAATTTTGATTGTAAGTGCAGATTTAAAAAATTTCAATGAACTTTAATTTTTAAAATCATCATATTCATTTATTAAGTCCCTATAAGAATCTTAAAAAGTATTTTTTAAAAAGCCCAAACATATACATTAACAAAATAATCTGTTCTTGGCAATTAACTACTAATCATGCTACAGAAATTGAATGAAGTCTTTTAAAATTTAGCTTTGCTAATTTGTATTCACTAAGTTAGGACTATAATAAAAGTTTCCTCAAGCCTAGTTTATATATACTTCAAAATAATTCTTTTCCATTATTTTACAATAATGTAAAATATTTTGTTTAAATGATTCAGAACTAAAGACTCTAGAAATTAAAGATGAGTTCAAAACATTCTCAGCTTCTTAGTAATTTTTGTATGCTGCAGATCTAAGGTTAGTATATTATATATGATAGGTTTGTGTGTGTGTGTGTGTGTATATATATATATTTTTTTTTTTTTGAGAGAGAGTCTCATTCTGTTACCCTGGGTAGAGTGCCGTGGCATCATAGCTCATTTCAACCTCAAGTTCTTGGGTGCAAGTAATCCTCTTGCCTCAGTCTCTCAAAGTAGTTGGGACTATAGGCACCTGCCACAACACCCAGATATTTGTTTTAGAGACTAGGTCTCGCTCTTGCTCAGGCTAGTCTCTAACTTTTGAGCTCAGGCAATCCACCCACTTTGGCCTCCCAGAATGCTATGTATATTTTAATACAGAATAACTTTCCTCAAGTTACTACCATAAATCTATAAGGCTAAAGCCCACTACACATTAGGCACGGTATTCAGCCTTTGCCCTCTAGACCAGGGACTCTTAACCAGAGGTAATTCTGTCCCTTAGAGAGCATTTGGCAATGTCTGAAGACATTTTTTGGCTGTCAAATCCTGCCGGCATTTATTGGGCAGAGCCAGAATACTGCTATATATCCAATAAGGAATAGGCAAGCCCCCTCACGATCAAGAATTATCCAGCTCAAAATGTCATTAGTGACACTCTGAGAAATCCTAATTTTCGTAACTGATGTTACAAAGATACTGGCAAAAATGGCCATTACTAAAACTTGTTTAGGTATTGTTGTAGCTGAAAAACTGTTTTGTATAAGAGGAAAAAGGAAGTCTTTCTGATGGATAGCTTAAACACTATTTTTTTAAACAGGGGACTTGTAGGAATAATATGAAATGTTATTCTCTCAAGCTATATGACAAGAAATGTTAACATTTCCAAAATAAAACAATCATACCTTTTTAACTGCTATAATATATCCTTCTTCTTGAAACATCTTGAAAAATTCACACATGAATGTCTCTTTGAAACTTGACTAAGAAAAAACAAACACAGGATTTGTATGTGTTAAATAGGGAAGTAAGGATATAACAGATTGCATTTTTGATCTGAAGATTAAGTCCTAAAAGGATTCAATATTTCCACATAGTTACAGGGCTTGGAGCAGAAGATTTCTTGCAAAGCTGTTAGATGATTGTGGTATAGACAAACAAATACATAGATTACCCCTGCATCTTCTTAATAGAATGGCTCCCCTCTTAGGTTTATCAACTTAAATGAAACTGTCCTCTTTAGAATATGACTAAGCTGCCATTGCTACCTAAAAGACAGCTATTGTGTCTGCATATATGTATTGGTCAGCTTTGTTTTGTTTTTAGACGAAGGTAAGCGAAGAAGAAAAGATCATAGGATATGACAGCATTCAGAAGTGAAAAAACAAAAGATGTAAAGATTTACCTTGCTTTTGGATAGACTCCCCCAGCTTCCCAAGGTTTGAATGGTTTTTGAGATGAGAGTTAATGTTCTAACTGTCTGTGCATCCTAAAGAATGCAAAAAGACCAAAACTCCTGTTAAGATTTTTCAAGAAACATAATTTGTATAAAAAGTAGAGTAAATGGGATACACTGCTCTAAAATAGGGACTCAAAAATGTATATTCAAACTACCAACATAGTTAAATTCTAGCTAATGGTGGGTACAACTCACTCGTCTAAGGAATTAAGAGACTAAAGAAACTATATGTAACTGACAATTCCTCTCAAAATAATTTTATTTAATGATGTGTTACTTTTTAGAGCCACAATTCAATCAATATTACATATAAATAAGTTATCTCATACAGCATCACAACTTGGATTACCTGACAAATTATACTCACTTTTGAGATGTCAAAGGGATCTACCTTTTTCTACTTATAACTTAAAATGTGAATTTTAAGTTTTCCAAATTTTTTGTGTTCAACTCACCTTTAAGCAAATTTAATATTTATTGGGGTTTTTTTTTTGTAGTTTTTGGTCAGGGCCAGGTTTGAACCCACCACCTCTGGTATATGGGGCCGGCGCCTACCTCCTTGAGCCACGGGCGCCGCCCCAAATTTAATATTTATATGACTAAAGCAATCAGCTCTTGTCACTACAGAAGCAAAACCTAAATTCAGCTTAAAAAATGAGAAGTCACCCAGTTCGTACAGAATCTGATTGGGAGGGTAACTATTTGTGTCTACTATATAAGGTGTTTTTCAGGCTTGTCTACTTGAAAGAAGTAAATACAAATAAAACTACTAAATAGTGTTCCCTCATGAGTCCTTGTTCCTTCTTTCCTTTTCTTTATGAAGTTGAGGTATAATTTATAAACAGTGAAATGAACAGGTCTTAAATGTACAGGCTTTTGAGCTTTCACCAAATCAACTCCTCTATCAAGGCATAGACCATTTTTCTTAGTTTTAGGGATTCATGTAAACAGTATCTTCCATATAAAGACATACCCAGAATTTAGAAGCAGAAAAGCATTAGTTTTTGATAGATGTTCCTTACTACAGGCAGTGAGTGGGTAGAGGAAGAGATAAGGAGGATAAAAGGCAATCTGGAAAAGAAGGACTATCTGGGACATGATCATTGTGATAATACTTGAACAATTATATGCCTAAATTAAAGTTATTCAGAAAATACTTCAGCTAGAACATCCAGGATTTCTTTGTATCTCTAAAAAATCCCTACAGTTCTCTGCCTTTGAAGAATATAGAATTTTTTATTTTCTTCTTTTCAGTTTTTGGCCGGGGCTGGGATTGAACCCACCACCTCCGGTATATGGGCCAGTACCCTATTCCTTGAGTCACAGGTGCTGCCCAGAATATAGAATTTTTAAAGATGTCCTTGTAAAGTGTATTTGAACTGAATTTCACCAAGACTTCCCTTTTCAAATTTTGTTTTAAATTTAGTGTTTTAGGTCAGTACTTCTCTGTATTGGCACCAGAGCATATTTTATACAATTTCTGCACATCAGAGATTTGTTTACATCAACATGGCCCTCACTACTAACCGACAATTACATCAATCATATACTGTTGATTTCCTGGTATAATCTATACTAAAATTTTCTCCTGCCACCCTCTCCCACCATAATTTTTCACAGGTGACTCTCCCTTTCACAGATGACTAGGACCATAGTCATCTGGCACCTACTACATAGCCTGGCACTGGTACCCGGGAGGTGCTATGAGGCATTTATTAAATTTAACTAAAATGTTCAATTTTTCACCTCAAAATAAGTTGGCATACATTCACATGTCCTTTTTCCTTATATGAGGTCAAAGCACACGAAATTGCTATTACTTGAC
Source organism: Arctocebus calabarensis (assembly GCA_963573935.1). NCBI lineage: Eukaryota > Metazoa > Chordata > Mammalia > Primates > Lorisidae > Arctocebus > Arctocebus calabarensis. The sequence goes on from CAUYON010119861.1 coordinate 21,416, forward strand.
TATTTTTGATCAAAACAAAACAATTTCACGTGGTTCATGTGATTCAAAGGAGCATTCTTTCTTCCAAGGTTAACCCCATTACTTTTTCTTTTAAAGATACTCTTTCTGCCGGGCATAGTGGCTCACGCCTATAATCCCAGCTACTCAGGAGGCTAAGAGAGGAGGATTGCTAGAGACCAGGAGTTCAAGACCAACCTAGGCAAAATAGCAAGACCCTGACTCAAAAAAAAAAAGTTAGCCCCCATAGTGGTGCCCCCTTACAGTTCTAGCCACTCAGGACGCCAAGATGGAAGGATTGCTTGAGCCCAGGAGATTGAGGCTGCAGTGAGCTATGACTTGTGCCACTGTACTCCAGCCTGGGCATTAGAAAGAGATGATGTCCCTTAAAAAAACCAAAAAGCAAAAAGACACTCTTTCTGAATCCTTCAGGATATCAATTTGGTATTAGTAAGCATCCTCTATTTAATTTCTCCCTTTCTGCTGGTCTCTTTCCCTCCATTCATAGGTTTTCCCCACTTAGGAAAGATTCATCATTTGACAAGTCCCCTTTCTGAGCTACTACTTTTCATTCATCATTTACTAAGTATCTACTTATCCTAAAATCTGTAACGCAATCCACATACAAAGATGATACACAGATGGTTATAAAACAGTATGACAATGGAATGACAGAGAGGCCACAGGAAGGTATAAGCACACATTAAGAGAAGCACATAACCTAGATTAATGGGTTAGAAAAGTGTGTCTTGGCTGTGTAAAAGGAGTTATCACTGAGAGATGGGGGACATAATGAGAAGGATAGTCCTATCCTTTTGCTTTATTCACCATGAAACTTCTCAAGCAAGTGTCTACCACGTTAATGTTAATATAAACCATATTTTAAATTAGTACTTAAAAAAAATTATTAAATAGCTGGGCATTGTGGTGGGCGCCTGTAGTTCCAGCTACTTGGGAGGCTGAGGCAAGAGAATTGTTTAAGCCCAAGAGTTTGAGGTTGCTATGAGCTGTGACTCCACGGCACTCCACCCAAGGTGATAGCTTAAGAATCTGTCTCCAAAAAAATAAAAAAAATTATTCATTCATGCATGTATGTGTGCACATGTATATGTGCTTTAATTTGCCCATGTCTTTTCACAGTAGGGTAGGCTCACTTTTGATATGCAGTAGACTATCTGTAAGTTGACAACCCAAGAGACGGTAACAAACTGGTCAACATACAGAGGTGGTCAAAATGTGGAATTAGGCCTACTGTATAGTATACATGTCCAATCTATGAAAATTAGGCCAATTTAAGGAAGTGGTTAACTATAGAGGTTCTATTGTATTTCTTACATAAAACTGCATTTACCTACTTACTCTTTTTTTTTTTAATTAAATCATAGCTGTGTACATTAATGCAATCATGGGGTACAGTGTGCTGGTTTCATATACAATCTGAAATATTTTCATCAAACTATCAGATACCTTCATGGCATTTTCTTAGTTATTGTGTTAAGACATTTATATTCTGTATTTAGTAAGTTTCACCTGCATTACCTACTTATTCTTAAAGCTTCCACAATCTGATATTTGTCTCTACTAAACTGGCTTCTCAAAATTCAAAGAATATATAAATATAAAATCTAACAACCTTTAATCAGTTCTCTTCCCCCAAAACTCTGTAACTTTCATTACTGGTCTTAACAATGTTATCACCTCCAGGTCACTGGGATTGTGGCCAGTTTCTTTGGTATGAACTGTTACTTCTCGCTTGGTACTAATCAGGTTGGTGGTTTGGTTTCTTAAAATTTTTTTCAATGTGTTGAAATTATCTTCTATTTTTATTTATAAATATTAGTTGTCTATTTTTTGAGACTATGGGAAAAAAATAAAGTTAACTGATGACTCCATACTGAACTTCAGAGTCAAAGCATTCTATGATAGTCATACTTTTATCTGACAATGTGAATGTTACTTTTTTGGCATTATTATTATTATTGCTCAATATTTGGTTGCAGCAATCATCTGATTTCTTTTCTGAATGTATTTATCTTCA
>CAUYON010119863.1:0-28324 GCA_963573935.1 Arctocebus calabarensis
CCCTGGGTAGAGTGTCATGGCATTACAGCTCACAGCAACCTCCAATTCCTGGGCTCAAGCGAGTCTCCTGCCTCCGCCTCCCAAGTAGCTGGGACTGCAGGTGCCCGCCAAAATGCCTGGCCATTTTTATTTTGGTTGCAGCCGTTATTGTTTTTTGGCGGGCCCAGGATAGATTCGAACCCGCCAGCTTAGGTGTACATGGCTGGCGCCTTAGCCCGCTGAGCCACAGGCACCGAGCCAATAAGCTTGATTTTAACTTCCTCTCTTTGCATAGCTTCTCCAATATGTACTACTTTAAATCTAAACTTGTCAAATCAGTGTTTGGGGTAGAATTTGGGGTGGCCATAGTGTCTTGATGGGCCATCCTATGATACCTTAGGATTCTAAATGGCCTGTCAGGATGCTAGAGAAGCTACTGTTACTATTTCAAGTAAAATCTGCTTTCAACTGAGCTCATACATTTAAAATTGTAGGAATTATGGACATAAAATCGTATAGTCCTCTGTTAACCTAGAGGCAGCAAGCAAAGTGTAAGGATTCCTGCCAGCAAAAAGGGTTTCTATCCGTAGATGGGGATACATTTCCTCAAGCAGACTTTCTAGCTGCAGTACTCTTACTCTCTATATCCAGCATAGTTTAGATATGGATTTTAACCCTAAAGGTGACTCTAAAATTTCCAGGCATGTAACAGGCAGGCAATCATGCCAACTACCACGATCAGAATATGAAGAATCAGCCTCAGGGCTAACATTTGCTTCTTAGATAGTCTTTCAAAATGGAATAAATCAAAAAAGATTCTAGATTTGCCTGATAAAGCCAGTCCTTCCTTATTGCTTTTGGTGGAAATAATATTCTGTGATCAAAAAAAAACTGGTTTTACTTGCACATGCCCACAATTTGTTTCCTCCCCAGTCTCTGAAGAATGTAAATCAGTGCTCTGGACAATGGCTCACTCTGTTTCACTATTGCAAAAGAAGAAAAGTCCTATCCCACAGTCCTCAGGGCTGGCTCTGGCTTCTGGTAATAGGCCCTAGATGGCAGGCCAGTCAGACGGAAACCTACATCTCTCACTTACTGTGGAAAGGCTTCATTAAGAAAGTTGAAGGATAAGATAAGCTGAGCTATGTAGGTCTAATGCTATTATCAGAAATACGATGTGGTGATAGGGTTTCAGAGTGGGCAAAGGGAGACTCTCTAAACCGATCAGAATAAGGCTGTCCAGGAGGCACATAAACACAAGCAGTGAAAAATTCCATGGACTTCACACCTCTGAGAGTGGGATATTCCCATCATTTAAAAGTTTCTGGGTTAGAGGTAATGCACATATTTCTGCTTAAACATAATGCCCAAGAAGAGTGCATTGTGTTTAAGCAGAAATATATGGATTTTTCCTTGCTGCGTAAATGCTGTGAATAGACCGTCTGAAACTATCATATCCTACTCAGAAACTCATTATGTCTAGAGTAGCAAACTCTGTTCCTTTCCTTCATAGAGATTTTCAGGTAGTTGTGGAACTTTTCAGGAAGTTCTTTGGAAAAGCAGTTTTGTGCCTGTTGAACATTTGCTTCAACTGGGCTGGGCCAGTTTTATCCATGAAAAAGCAGAGAGAAAATATCTCAGAAACTGTAGGAGTGAGTTTACTTTGCTCTTAGAAGTTTCCAGTACAGATCATAAGATGTGCTATGGCCCTACTAGGGTAGCTTCTATTGAAGGAGAAAAGTAGGCATGAACTAATATCTGTTGGGTTTTGTTGTTCAGGTGAACATAAGATCCACTTTATTCCGGGAATGATTGGTCCTTTTCTGGGTGTGACACTGGTCCCACAACCAGAAGTGCGGAATATCATGATTCCCATTTTTCATGACATGATGGACTGGGAACAAAGGAAAAATGGCAACTTTAAACAGGTAAGACAATACCTGGCATTGTTCAAGGAACTCTTCTCTGGGATGTACCCCTTTGTTCAGGCAGGTAGCCTAGGCGACCAAGACATGGTTATAGTGCAGATGGGCTATAATTCAGTTAAGTCAGATCCTGTTCAAGGATTTTCCCTTACTTGCTGATAAAAATTGATTTTTGGATTTTCTTCATGAAGCTAGAGACCAGAAAAGAATCAAAGGAAAAGAATAAATTTCCTGATCAGGGAGAAAATGACTGAGACTGTAACCACTGTGTTTTATGCAGGAAAGGGCCTGGGAGCAAGTTGTCCTTCTCCAGAGAATTCCCACTATATGATCCAGGCATTTCTAGGGCTAAAGCCCAGAACAGATGACTTCTTATGACTCAAGTGGTCTAGGATATCACTGACTACTGCACAGAGGTATTGGTGCAGGAGATGCAAGCCACTTGGCTACTGACCGAGTAGCTTCAGATTGTCCTCCTGTGTAATTCTTCTGCCACCACTAAAGTGGGAGATATAGTCCCTGACCTTATATCTGTAGCACCAGGAAATAGTATTAGGATGGACCACTAGGAACTAGCTATAGGGAAGCCAATTTCAGCCAATAAAAGAAATAACTTGCTAGCAGCAAAAACTATCCACTGTGAGTTGGCCTGGATTTGGAGATAGGGAATTTCTCTTTGCTGGTGATCTTCGAACAGAAGCTCCCAGGAAGCCTGTTGGGGAAATACCTGCATTGGCTTGGGAATTATACCAAGTTCCCCATTAAGCTCCCTCCGACTCTGGGATTCTGGGACAAACCTGTGGTTTTATAGTAGGTAACTACAACAGTAAGAAGAAGAACAAGAAAACATCAAGTTTTAAATTTTTATTTATTTAATTTTCAATTTACATAGAGCAAAATTCATGCACTTTGATTTGTGGTATAACTACCACTACAATGAGGAGTTTTTTAAATTCCTAAAAATTCTATTTTTCTGTCCCTTTTTAGTCAACTCTTTCCTCTATCCTTCACCAATGCAACTACTGATCTGTTCTTAATCACTTATCATTATGCCTTTTCATGAATGTCATACAGATAATCAAGACTTTTGAGACTAGCTTTTTAATTTAACATAATACTTTGAGAGATTGTTCATGTTGGTAGTTTTCTAGTGCTGAGTTGTACTTAGTTTATTTATTTACTATTTGAAAGACATTTAAGTTATTTCCTTTCTTTGGTGATTATGAATAAAGCTACTAAAAATATTTCTTTACAGCTTTTTGTATGAATATAAACTTTTTTTTTCCTTAGGTAAATACGTAAGACTAGGATTGTCAAGTTTTATGTTAAGTGTATGTTTAGCATTGTAAGAAGCTATCAAACTTTTTCCCAAACTATCTGTACCATTATATTATTTATATATATATATGTATATGTATATATACACACACACACACATATACATATGACAGCAGCAGTATATGACCGGCTTCTCCATATACTAACCAATTCTTAGTATTATTGTTTATTTTAGCCATTCTAATATGTGTGTAGTTGTACATCATCATGGTTTTAGTTTTCATTTCCCTAAAGACTAATGATGTTGATTATCTTTTCATGTGCTCATTTACCATTCTTATATTTCTTTGGAAGAATTAGTTCAAAATTTTTGTTCATGGCTAGGCATAGTGGTTCACATATATAAGCCTACATTCTAGAAGGCTAAGGCAGGTAGAGCTTTATAGTCTTTTTTTTTTTTTTCAGAGACAGAGTCTCAGGCTGTTGCCATGGGTAGAGTGCTGTGGCCTCACAGCTCGCAGTAACCTCAAACTCTTGGTTTTAAACAATTCTCTTGTCTCAGCCTTCCAAGTATCTGAGACTACAGGCACCCACCACAATGCCCAGCAATTTTTTTTTTGGTTGTAATTGTTGTTTGGCAGGCACAGGCTGGATTCAAACCTGCCAGCTCTGGTTTATATGGCTGGCGCCCTAGCTGCTGAGATACAGGGTCCGAGCCAAGAGCTTTATAGTTTAAAATTAGGCAGCATGAGTCCACCAACATTGCTCTTTTTTATTCCTTTTGTGTTTGAAAAAGATACTTTATTTTTTCTTTATATTTTTGTTTTGTATACATTCATAGTGTACAAGTGCAATTTTGCTACATTGATATATAGCACAATGGTGGAGTTAGGGCCTTCTGTGCATATTTTTGAAGCAATGCTCATTGTACCCACAAAGTGATTGCCTATTATTCCCCCTACCCTGACCCCTCTAAGTCTTCATTGTCCATCATTCTACATTCTGCTTCTTTATGTGCACATCATTTAACGTTTAGTGTGTGAGATCTTGCAGTATTTGTCCTTTCCTGTCTGAGTCATTTCACTTAACATAAGGGCTTCCAGTTACATCCATGTTGCTGCAGAAAACAGAATTTCATTGTTTGTGTGTGTGAACAGTATTCTGTTGTGTATATATATGTATCTCACATTTTCTTTATCCAGTCTTCTTTTGGCTATTTAGGTTGATTCCACATCTTTGCTATTGTGAATAGCTGCAGTAAAAATAGATGTACAATTATCTTTGTTATCTATTGATTTCTTTTCCTTTGGGTAGAATTGCTGGATCAAATGGTACTTTATTTTTAATTATTTGAGAAATCTCCATACTGTTTTCCATAGAGGTTGCACTAATTTACATTCCCACCAATAGTGTTTAGACGCTAGGCACAATGGCTCATGCCTGTAATCCTAGTACTGTGGGAGGCCAAGACAGATGGATAGCTTGAGCTCATGAGTTTGAGACCAGCCTGAGCAGAAGCGAGACCCCATCTGTACTAAACATAGAAAAACTGAGGCAAGAGGAGCTTGCTTTGAGCCCAAGAGTTAGAGGTTGCTGTGAGCTATGATGCAAAAAAAAAAAAAAATCAAAAAAACAAAACAGTGTTAAGGAATTGCTTTTTCTCCTCAACCTTGACAGTATCTGTTATCTTTTGATGTTTTAATAGCCATTCTGATTGAAGATAATATCTCATTATGGTTTTATTTTGCATTTCTCTGATGATTAGTGATATTGAATTTTTTTTTTCACATACCTTTTGGCCATTTGTTTGTCCTCTTTTGAAAAATGTCTTTTCATAGCCTTAACCTATTTTTTAATGGGGTTATTTGGTTTTTATTACTGTTGTTGAGTAGGTTTTCTTACAAAGTCTAGATATTAGGCCCCTGTTGCATATAAAGTTTGCAGATATTTTCTCCCATTCTGCTGGTCTCAAACCCCTGGCGTCAAGTGATCCTCCTGTCTTGGCCTCCCAAAGTGCTGAGATTACAGGCATGAGCCACTACACCTGGCCTCTATTTGTGTAATAAATTCTTTGTTTCTTTCTTTTTGTCTTTCTGTTGATGAAATTTTATCATATTGCATGTGATTGCTTTTTCTTCCTCCTTTGTGTAACTGTTTTGTAAGATCTGTATGTTCACCAGGAGTTTAAAACCAACCTAAGCAACAGAGCAAATCCTCATCTCTACAAAAAATGACAAACTTAGAGGGAGTGTGTATCTATTTTTCCATCTACTTAGGATGCTGACACAGAAGAACTGCCTGAGGCCAGGAGTTTGAGGTTGCAGTGAACTATGATGACACCACTGCATGCTAGCCAGGCAAGAGAGTGAGATGCTGTCTCAAAAGAGAGACAGAGAGAGAGCTATGACTTTACATTTTCACATGTTTTCATGATGGTGGATATGGCCCTTTGGTTTCTGTTTTTGAGACCCATTTAAGCATTTCTTTTCAGGTCCTTTCTAGTGGTGATGAGTTCCCTTAGTGTTTACTTATCTGGAAAAGACTATTTCTCTCTCTTTTATGAAGGTTGTTCTGGCAAGATATAAAATTCTAGCTCGGTGCCTGTGGCTCAAGTGGCTAAGGCACCAGCCACATACATCTAAGCTGGCAGGTTCAAATCCAATCCGGGACTGCCAAACAACAATGACAGCAGCAATCAAAAAAATAGCCAGGTGTTGTGGCAAGCGCCTATAGTCTGAGGTACTTGGGAGGTATAGGCAGAAGAATTGCTTGAGCCCAGGAGTTAGAGGTTGCAGTGAGCTGTGATGGCATAGCACTCTACCCAAGGCTATAGCTTGAGGCTCTGTCTCAAAAAAAAAAAAAAGAATGCAGCTATGATGTAATAAAAAAAAAGTTAAAAAAGAAAATAACTGACTAACAGCTTTTTTTCTTTCAACATTTCAGAAATGCTATCTAATTCTGCTCTGGCCTGTAAGGTTTTTGCTGTGAAGTCTGCTATTAGTCTGCTAGGTTTCCCTTTATAGGTGACTAGATGCTTTCTCCTGATAATTTTTAAATTATTTCTTTCACTTTAACTTCAGATGTTCTGAATATAATATGTTATGGTGAAGTCCTTTTAGCAATGTGTTTGCCTAAAAATCCCCTAGTATCATACTTCTTGGTTTTTACATTTTCTGTTTCTTTCTGTTGATACCTGCACATCTAGTGTAGTAGTCATTTCTAATTTTTTTGAAATTACTTTTGTAGGGAAAAATTTTCTCCTGAAGATTATATATGTTTCTGGTTGAGTAGGACAGTTTGGCTTTGGTTTGAGGGAGCTTTAGAAATGTGTTTTTTGTATGTTATCTTCAGTAGTATATAGGGTCAGTGGGTACCTGTTATTTCCGTGGTAACATAGCATACGGTTATTAGTTGAGGCTATGATAAAGTTTTGCTGGGGACTTGGATGTTGACTGAGTCAGTCTTCAGGCTCCAGTGGTAGCAATAATGGGCTGAGTGTGACTGTTTCTAGGCTCCAGAGAAGCTTGTGACACTGGTGTTAGTGGGTCCTAGCAGGCCAATTCTTAGGCCTCCAGGTCACTTGCTGAGAAACTACAGAGTGTCCCTTCCCCCTAAAGTCTCCTTACATAGGGAAAATGAGAAATTGTAGCTAAATGAAACTTCAGTGACAAAGTACTTGTTACAAAATTTTGCAAAGAGGTGACCAAGGTGTAGAGAATATTTTGTAAATATTTTGTAAAATTTCATAATGAATATTCTATAAATAAAGTTACATTTAGGTACAGTGTCCCATTTACCCTATGTATGACAACTTTAGGGGGGACTTTTGGACACCCTGTAATAATGGGAGTGGTGGGCCAGGTGTGTAGGCAAGTTCTCAGGCTCCTGGGCACCTGGTGTGATGTGGATGATGGCAGCAGCAGCAGTGGTCAACCCACTGAGACCCAGGCAGTACAGGTTGGTATTGCTGGTAGAGCTGCAGTGGCTTGGGAAAGATAGTCTTAAGTCCCACATCTGCCCGTAGCAGGGCAGTAGGTACTGTCCTAAGTGTGCTTAAGAGAGCTTAGACTCCCCTTTCCCTCCTCAGTTGGGTGGTAGCTCTAGCCACAAACTCAGCCGGAGGGTTGGGCATAGATCAGCATTAAACTGGCTCTGCTCCAGCAAGCAGTGTGGGCAGCTGTTGGAGAGTACAGTCTACTCTTGTCTTATTGTCATAGCAGTTCATTATGGACCAGTAGGTATTATCTTAAGTATACATTGGACAGCCTGGTTTCCCTGTCCCTCCTTTGCCAAGTGGTGGCTACCAGCCCGAACTTGGCTCAAGAGTAAACACAGCCCACTTATATAGAAAAGATAACTATAGTCACCTTTGAAGTACTTCCCTTGGCCATCTGGTGTCTGTAGTGATATTGAGCAATTAGGTATGTAGCACTTTTTCTAGGATAAGTTCACAGACTTCATTGTCAGACCTCTTATGACAAAAGCTATGATGGCCATTCCAGAAAAAGTTATAGAATTGACTCAAAGGGTGAACTGGGCACTAGCATTAGTGCATAGCTTCCCAAGAGAAGTATTTTGTTGGCCATAGTGATATTTAGCAGTGAGGTATGTAGCACTTTTTCAAGGAGGAGTTCATGAACTTAATTGTGTGACCTCCTATTCTAATTTCTTTTCCTTTTCCTGTAAATTTTAGAATCAGCACATTGACATCTATAAAAATTCTTGCTGGAATTCTGGTTGGGGTCACATTGAATCTATAGATAAAATTAGGGAGGATTGACATCTTAAAAATGCTAAGTCTTTTAGTCCATGAAGACAGTATATCTTTCTGTTTATTAAGGTGTTCTTTTATTTCTTTCATCAGTATTTTAGTTTTAGCATATAGATCTTACACGAATGTTGTTATATGTAGTTCTTGGTATTGGTTATGTTATTATTCAAATTTTTAAATTTTGTTTTAAGGTTATTTGTTGCTAATATACAGAAATGTAATTTTTTAATTTTTTTATTATTGGGAATTTATTGAGGGTATAAGAAACCAGGTTACACTGGTTGTATTTGTTAGGTAAAGTCCCTCTTATAATTGTATCTCGCCCCCAAGAGGTGTGTCACACACTGAGACCCCCTACCCCCCTCCCTCTGTCCTCTCTCTGCTCTTCCCTTCTCCTATCCCACTCCCTCCTTCCCTCTTTCTGCTCTCCCCTTCCCCTACCCCCCCCCCCGTATTCTAGGTCATTAATTGTCCTCATATCCAAATTGAGTACATAGGATTCATGCATCTCCATTTTTGTGATGCTTTACTAAGAATAATGTGTTCCCTTTCCATCCAGGTTAATACCAAAGATGTAAAGTCTTCATCTTTTTTAATAGCTGAATAGTATTCCATGGTATACATATACCACAGCTTGTTAATTCATTCCTGGGTTGGTGGGCATTTAGACTATTTCCACATTTTGGCAATTGTAAATTGAGCTGCAATAAAAAGTCTAGTGCAAGTGTCCTTATGGTAAAAGGATTTTTTGCCTTCTGGGTAGATGCCCAGTAATGGGATTGTAGGATCAAATGGGAGGTCTAGCTTGAATTCTTTGAGAGTTCTCCATATTTCCTTCCAAAAAGTTTGTAGTAGTTTGCAGTCCCACCAGCAGTGTAAAAGTGTTCCCTTATCTCCACACCCACGCCAGCATCTGCAGTTTTGAGATTTTGTGATGTGGGCCATTCTCACTGGGGTTAGATGGTATCTCAGGGTGGTTTTGATTTGCATTTCTCTAATAATTAGGGATGATGAGAATTTTTTCATATGTTTGGTAGCCATTCATCTGTCTTCTTTAGAAAAGGTTTTATTCATCTCTCTTGCCCATTGATATATAGGATTGTTGGCCTTTTTTTCATGTGGATTAATTTACGTTCTCTATAGATCCTAGTTATCAAGCTTTTGTTTGATACAAAATATGCAAATATCCTTTCCCATTGTGTAGGTTGTCTATTTGCTTTGGTTGTTGTCTCCTTAGCTGTACAAAAGCTTTTCAGTTTAATTAAGTCCCATTTATTTATTTTTGTTATTGTTGCAATTGCCACGTAAGTCTTCTTCATAAAGTCTTTCCCCAGGCCAATATCATCAAGTGTTTTTTCTATGCTTTCTTTGAGGATTTTTATCATTTTGTGCCCAAAAATTTAGGTCTTTTATCCATCTTGAATCAATTTTTGTGAGTGGAGAAAGGTTCAGGTCTGGTTTCAGTCTTTTACATGTGGATAGATAGTTCTCCCCACACCATTTTTTGATTAGGGATTCTTTACCCTAATGTGTATTCTTGTTTGGTTCATCGATGATTAGGTAGCTGTAAGTTAGTTTTATTTCCTGGTTTTCTATTCAATTCCAAATGTCTATGTCTCCATTTTTGTGCCAGTAGTATGCTATTTTAATCACTATGGCCTTTGTAGTACAGCCTAAAGTCTGATAAGCTGATGCCCCCGACTTTGTTTTTATTACTAAGAACTGCCTTAGCTATATGATTTTTTTTCTGGTCCCATACAAAATGAAGAATTATTTTTTCCAATTCTTAAAAGTACAATGTTGGTATTTTAATAGAGATGGCATTGAATCTGTAGATTGCTTTGGGAAGTATAGACATTTTAACAATGTTGATCCTTCCTAGCCATGAACATGATATATTCTTCCATTTGTTAATATCCTTTGCTATTTCTTTTCTTAGGGTTTCATAATTTTCTTTATAGAGGTCCTTTGCCTCTTTTGTTAAGTATATTACTAGGTTTTTTGTTTTCTTTGAAACTACGGTGAAGGGAGTTGTGTCCTTAATTAGCCTCTCATCTTGGCTGTTATTGGTATATACAGAGGCTACTGACTTGTGGACATTGATTTTATATCTTGAGACATTATTGTATTTTTTGATGACTTCCAGGAGTCTTGTGATTGAGTCTTTCAGGTTCTCTAAGTATAAGATCATATTGTCAGCAAAGAGGGAGAGTTTGACCTCCTTTGCTCCCATTTGAATGCCCTTTATTTCCTTCTCTTGCCTAATTGTATTGGCTAGAACTTCCAGCAGTATGTTGAATAGTAGTGGTAATAGATAGTCTTTCCTAAGTGGAAAAGCTTTCGGTCTTACTCCATTCAGTAAAATATTAGCTGTGGGGTTATCATAGATAGCTTTGATCAGTTTAAGAAATGTGCCACCTATGCCTGTACTCTTTCAGTGTTCTAATTAGAAAAGGATGCTGGATTTTATTGAATGCTTTTTCTGCATTTCTTGATACGATCATATGGTCTTTTTATTTTTGCTACTGTTGATATGGTGAATAGCATTTATGGACTTGTGTATGTTAAACCAGCCTTCCATCCATTCTCATTTTCTGCTGTTGGAACATCAGAGGCCCTAATTGTCTTCAACAAATTTACTAATTCAGTTATTCTGTTATTGCTTCTTTGTCTTAGGATTCTTTGTCTCTGTGTAGGATGAGAAAAGGCTTCTGTTATAGCACAATATCAAATGCAGCCATGCTGAATTTTATTTTGTTTACTTTAAATGTCTATATAAATAATACCACATTTTAAAGGTCCAGGAAAGGTTAAAAAAGATTTTATCACACATCACTTACAACTAATTTCTCATCTCAGGGTAAGTCCAGGAAGGCCTACTAGAAAAGTGGTTGATATGAAGCTGGGTTCATTTTTTAAAAAAAGAAAGGAAAATGAAAAGTGGATGAATTATGCCCTAATCTAAAAATACGAAATCCAAACAACAGTCTCCACTTCTATCCAAGCTGCTGCAAAAGGCATAGGGTAGGAAGAAATGTAGTAATGTTCTTCAAGGATTAGGTATCCAATAATAAATGCAGAGGGCTTAGTGATGGGACAGTGGCAGGAATAGCTGCCCTCCTGTTGTGTCCCACACCTAGAAAGTGTGCCATTTTAAGAACTGACTGAAGCCACCTATGACAAACCCACAGTTAATATCATTTTGAACAGAGAAAAACAAAAAGCTTTCTCACTTAGAACTAGAACCAGACAAAGATGCCCACTATAACCGCTGCTATTCAACAGTGCTGGAAATCCTAGCCAATGCAATCAGGCAAGAGAAGGAGATGAAAGGAATCCAAATGAGGACAGAGGAAGTCAAACTATTATTCTTTGCTGATGATATGATCTTATACTTAGAAAATCCCAAGGACTCAACCATGAGACTCCTGGAATTAACAAAGAAATGCAGTAACATCTCAGAATATAAAATCAATGTCCATAAGTCAGTAGCCTTCATATATACGAACAATAGTCAAGCTTAGAATCAAGGATACACTATGCACAAAGAAAATTAAATACCTTGGAATACACTTAACAAAGTAAAGAATCTCTAGAGAGAGAATAATGAAACACTGAGAAAAGTAATAGCAGAGGATGTTAACAGATGGAAAACATACCATGCTCATGGCTAAGAAAAATCAACATTACTAGAAAAAGAAAAAAAGAAAATGCCATGAAGGCTATGTTAAACAGTTTGATGAAAACAAAATAAATAAATAAATAAATGTCAAAAAAAAAAAAGAAAAATCAACATTGTTAAAATGTCTATACTATCTAAAGCAATTTACAGATTTAATGCAAAACCCATTAAAATACCAATGTCATACTTCGAAGATCTTGAAAAAATTTTTCATCATGACATTTGAAACCAGAGAAAATCCAAAATAGTCAGTGTAATTCTCCAAAATAAGAACAAATATGGAGCCATCATGTTACCAGATTTCAGGTTATACAAGTTTATAGTGGTCAAAGCAGTGTGGTACTGGCACAAAAATAGGGACATAGATCTATGAAACAGAATGGAGAACCTAGAGATGAAACCAACTTCATATAGCTATCTGATCTTTAACAAGGCAAAAAAAGCATACACTAGGGAAGGGAATCCCTATTCAATAAATGAAGCTGGGAGAACTGGTTAACCACATGTAAAAGACTGAAACCAGACCTGCACCTCTCACCACTTACAAAAATTAACTCACAGTGGATAAAAGATCTAAATCTATTACATGAAACTATAGAAACTCCAGAAGAAAGCATGGGAATGACTCTGTATCTTATGGGCTTAGGAAAAGAATTTATGAAGACTACCCTATTGGCAATGGCAGCAATAACAAAATAAATAAATGGAAGCTGATCAAGTTACAAAAGCCTGCACAGCTAAGGACACAATCAACAAAGAAATGTGACAACCTTCAGAATGGAAGAAGATGTTCACATTATGAATCTAATAAAGAAACCAAGGGCCAATAACCAGAAGTTATAAAGAACTCAAGCAAATCAACCCTTTAATACAGCCCAAAGGGGTTGCGACCCACAGGTTGAGAACCGCTGCCTTACAAACACAAGCAATGTGACCTAAAAATATGTACCATCATAGCAATCTGAAATTTAAAAAAAATAAAAAAAACTTTTCTATCCAGGAATCCTTGCCTTTTGCCCTCTCTACACCTTTGCAAGGCTGAGGGAAAATGGATTCCAGAGGAGCCAATTTGGGTCAAATCCCTGAAAAAAATTAAATAATAAAAGCAATTAAAAGAAGAAGGGAGATGGAAGAAGAAAGGGGATTGCCAAATCTAGGCTCCCTGTACAAAATGATGGAGAAACAGTAATGAACTTATGAAGCATTCAAATGTTTTGGATGGATAAATGAATGAATCAGACAGAAAAGGGAGTTGGGAACCAAATAGACATGGAGGATAGCTTCCATTGTAAAGACAATAAGATGTAGTGGGCTTATGTGGAAGGTGAGGCTGAAGTGGGGACTGCTTGTGTAGGGAGTTTCACAAACTCGCAGACACATATCTTAGCCTTCTGGAAGTTTTACAAACCAACCATTCTTAGCAAGGTAGCCAATTCATCTCTCTAGCCCCTTAGCTTATTCAGCCCTTGAAGTTCTTCTTGCTAGAATCCCAGCTGCCCTCGCCAGCCAAGGCCCAGAGCTATAAAAATAAGAAAGGAAAGAGGAGAATCTGTGCTGACATATCTTCATTTTGCTCTTAATCATGGTTTATATTCATCTTCTAGTCTGAACTCTTACATTCTCAGCCAGATATTTAAGAACAGAAGAAAAGAAGTTAGAGTGGAAAGAGTGACAAATAGGGAGGATATCTTGAGCCCAGGAGTTTGAGACCAGGCCTGGCAACAAGCAAAACTGTTAGATTGGGAAAGGGATACCAAAGACTTCTAAGTCCTACCTCTTATTTAACCCTCCAGGGTGGGAGACCTTCCTGATTGGAGGAGATAGAGTGGTTTCCTGGTGTTGTACATAAGATCCTATCTTCTCTGGGATTTATTTGGAGCAAGGACAACATCAGGAAGAAATTTCTCACCATCCTCATCTATTGCAGGGACCGGACTTCCCATTCTTCTTCTGAGGTTGGCTCAAATTCATGAAGTCTCTGTTCCCTTGTAGGTGGAGGCTGAGCTGATCGACAAACTGGACAGCATGGTGTCAGAAGGAAAAGGCGATGAGAGCTACAGGGAACTCTTCAGCCTGCTGTAAGCTGCTCCAACCCCAGGCACCTCATATTGGAGGAGAGGGTGAAAGAGGCCATTGAAGGGCAGAAATTATAACTCTACAGGACAAGCTTTAGAAATTAGTTACCAAGAAAGACTCCAGTTGCTCCTGGTGGTAACAGTGCTCACCTTCTGTCAACAAGAAAGCAAGCACTTTTAGGGATCACTATATTGACCAAAGAGGTAGAGATAGGTGATAACTCTGAGCTCCTAGATTTGTTGACAGGGAAAAGGATCCTCATCTGTCTTGTACTACATCCTGTTGGGAAAATAGTTCTCAAGGACTCAATCTGTTAAGGGCTCAATGCTGGCATTTCTAGCAGGGAGAGGGATAATAAATTCTCCTCTGAAAGAGGGACTCCTATTTTCCCTGCTTTATAAGATGATACAGTCAGCTTGAAAAATACTGCAATGGGTTCTTGAAAAAGTCACATCTGCCTTTCAGGCCAGTCTTCTGTTTTTGAAATGAGATGGTTGTCCTTGATAACATCAAGGGTTCTTTCAGGGCCACTATTCTGTGGCTTCTGTCTTGAGTTGATGGAGGCCAAGAGACCTAAGGAAGGACTCAGGAGCTATGGCCCTCCCATGTAGATAGTGATGTTTCTATTTTATCTTCCTAAAAAATGAAATTTTGAGACATTTACATCTCTATAGGGCCCTCCCCATTTTATCATTTCCAGCTTTGAGATGTTCTTGTTTTGGTACCATTTGAAGATAAACTTCTAATGTATTTTTCCAGTCATAATGCTGTAAATTTTCTTCAGCTTTACATTATACAAAATGTATTGGGGTGGCTTCTGTGGCTCAGTGGGTAGGGTACCGGCCACACATACCAAGGGTGGCGGGTTCAACCTGGCCTGGCCAAACCTCAACAAAACATAGCCAGGCGTTGTGGTGGGTGCCTGTAGTCCCAGCTACTCAGGAGGCTGAGGCAAGAGAATCACCTAAGCCCAGGAGTTGGAGGTTGCTGTGAGCTGTGACACCACAGCACTCTACCGAGGAAAATAAAGTGAGACTCTGTCTCTACAAAAAAAAAAAAGTATTGACATTTCTTATCTTATTTGATCCTCACAACATCCCTGAAAGGTGGGTAGGAGAAAGAGTATACTCTTTCCCACTTTACACGTGATGCATCTGGGCTCAGGCAGGAAAGTTGCTAGCCTGCCCTCAGTTGCATGGCCAGAAAGAGGCAGCTCTGGAAGGAGGACTCAAATCTTCCAGTTTCAAGGGGGGGAATCATTCTGCTATACCATGCCTGTTTTATTTCTTGATGAGTCATGACAGAAAATGTGAATTTATTTTAAATGTATAAGTAATTATAAGTTTCAAAAATGAATTGATCTTTTAGTATTTCTCTTTTAGCTGAAGATGTTTCTAATTGTGGAAACAAGGCAGAGAAATCTCTTCCTTGTATACTCACAAGTGACTTTGCTACAAAAGAAAAAGTATAGAAATAATCCACAATTATTAGCCTGACCAAAAGGTGTTCATAAACTCTTTTAAAATCAGTCTGAGAACTGAGAGCAGCTGATAACATGGAGCAGCATTTCTCAATTTGTAATTTGGGAAGATACTTGCAGATAGGGTGAAAAATGTAAATCATGGGCTAATTAGTTTAGGAAAGATTCAATTAAACAAAATTCAATAAACCTCTTTATTGTTGGACTTCTCAAAGCCTTTAATGTATAAAAGAATAAGAGCAATAGCACACTCCTGTAATCCTAGCTACTTCCAAAGCTAATGCAGGAGAATTGCTTCAGCCCAAGAGTTTGAGACCAACATGGGAAACATATCAAGACCCCTATCTCAAAAAAAGATAGATGTGAAAAATCTCTAGAAGGAGGATGTAGTAATGAACATTTCCCACATTTATGTGGTCACCTTTCCCTGTCCTCCAGAACAGAGAGCTCTGTAGAACACATTTTGACTTTATCCACAGAGCTCAGACGTTGGAGTCAACAGTCTTGTCTTCGCTCTTTAACAACATGGGTTACATGGGAAACTCTCACTTTCCCAGAAGCCTAGACAGGATGCTCAGTGCAGGGAGACAGTCATCATAGCAATCTCATTAACAGCAGCCAGGCTGTGGTATGAGTCCCCAGTGCTGGGCTCCCAGCTGAGCCTGCCACTCTGGGTGACTCTCATGATATTAGAGAGCAAGAGATAGTGTTGAAAGTAATCAGGAATAGAGTTGTTTGGAGTAACAACTAGATCTATGGTGATTGCTGGAGCAAGTCATTGTCCCCTAGAAAAGACCTATGGAATAGCAAAGGATCTCAGAAGCCAAGCTTTTTGGAGAAGCCAGGGGCTGCCCTGAGATACCAGGAGCATGGAGCTATAAAGTCAGAAAAGAGCCTAGGCATTTAACTCTCAGCTCTGAGAAATTTTTCTTGGGAGCATCCTCTGACAGTAGGGATGGCCAACTGTAGCTCCTAGACTTGCTCACTCTCCCTCATGCTGGGCCTGTGAGGCTAGTGGGGAATCCTTCCCTTGGTTTATGTGAAGAGAGCCGTCTGTATATTTGCTGAGGATGACTTTGGGCAGTGATAGAGGCAGTCAGCTAATTGGCAAAGCTACGCTTACCCTACACTGGGCTCTTATTCAGCTGCTCCTTCAGAATAAACTGCACAATGTATACCGAAGGTGCCTGGGGCCTTGAACCCCTTTCTTAACTCAACCTTGGTGGCATCCTTAGGAACTTACACTGGAAAATGATAAATGCATTCATTTGTTGCTGTCAGTTCAATAACCTCCTTGTCTTTGCTTTCTGCTGCATGGAGTAGAACCCAGCTGTTTGGGCCCTACCCCAGGTAAGACTGCAGTGTGGTAAGTCTGCCGTCTCCAGATCCTCCACAGCCCCCATGGGCTCATGGACCTCACTCTTACGCCCAGGGAAGGCTCATAAATTGTGTTTGCTTCCTCTACCCCTCTACCAACAGCCTGCTGGAGAAAGTTGAACAAGAAACATGGCGTGAAACCGGCATTTCCTTTGTGACCTCTGTCACCCGCCTCATGGAACGTCTTCTTGACTACAGGTATCTTCTGAGGCACCTACCCAGCATCCTATCTGACCAGAATACTCTCTAGCAAGGGAATTCATATTCTTAAAACTGACACCGTGCCCTTCTTGGGGAAGACTATTCTGGTGTTGGGTGCCATCACCAGTCATTAGGAATCTACTGATGACTAAGGAGGGAGAGAAAGAGAAAGCATGAGTGTGTGCGCCTTCTCCCAGGGATAGATTAGTGCTTTCTGGACTCCTCCCCTAAAATGTAGGCACACTTACCCAAGAAGAATGCCAGGGACATGTAGCCATTTGGCTTTCTATCCATAAAAGTCAAGGCTCAGATGAATGGGCACAGCATGGGGGAAGAGAAAGGGTATCCCCAAAGCAAGGCAGGGAACAGTTGTTAGGTCCTTAATGCAGACCTTCCTCAGAGCCATATGGTAGATAAGCAGGGAAATATTACCCAGAGGACTTTCAGTTGACTTTTTGAAGGACTAGGATCTCCACTATTCAATGCCTATGTTATTTGTCTATAGTATATTTATTTCTGTCCCTTGATCCTGGCCAAAGCAGACTGGAGGAAATAGCCTGTAAGTTCAGAGATCATTACATTATGTTCAATCTTAAGAGTGTATGTGGAGTTAGAATTTCTTATTAAAGTCTGCCTTCCTGATCATATCATAGGCTTTTAATTAGCACAGAAGTGACAATGAGACTACAACTGCAGCATTAATTGTTCCCTCCATAGGGTTCATGTTATAGCTAAGGGTGCTTTAACCCAGCTATAAGTGACAGTTATCATCTCTGTGCTACAAGATGTGCAAACACCAATGGTGTAGGGGAGCATGTTCAACCCATGGATCAGGAAATAAGAAAGTTTAAGCCACCTACAGTTGCTGCTGAAGTAGAATATACTACTATGTAAAAGATTCAGATGTCCAATGCACTGGTCTGGATATAGAAATGGAATTCCTGAGAAATGTGGTCACATTTTATTTTCCTTTATTTCTGCAGCACAGCTGTGCTTGTGTGAACTTTGGCCCATTTTCTTGGGCCTTACGAGGTCACAGATGGCCTTTTGAGGGCTCTTTTTAGAGCAGGAGACTCCTTTTTTTTTTTTTCAATAGGAGACTCCTGTAATCACACTGGGTCCCCAGCCTCTTCTGTACCTCTCATTAGACAGGGAAGAAAGATAAGCAAAGCTCTGTACTTCCTCCTCACTGCAACATTTACTCTTATGTTGGTTTTACTCACTGTGGCCTACCAGAAGAAATTAATTTCTTAGGCTCCAAGGTCTAGTTTTAGCTGCTTGTTTGATTTTTTTAGATTTTTTTAGCTATCTTCTCCAGGCAACTCAAACTCATGCCCCAGGTCAATTTCAGAATGAGACCCTATCTCAAAAAAAAAAAACAAGAGCTTTTAGGTTGTTTCTACATTTTGGCGATTGTAAATTGAGCATAATAAACAGTCTAGAAACAATAAAAAAAAAATCAAAAGGTATATGTGTGTGTGTGTGTGTGTGTATGTATATATATATAAAAGAACCATGTTCTATCTCCTTATTCATATTGTTACTACTCAGCCACTCATGTCTTTCCTTCAGGTTTCTCTGTATACCGTGCTCTCTCCCCAAAGTGGCCTTCCAACCCACCCCCATTAAGGAGGTTTTCCCAAGCCAGGAGGTTGCCTGCCTTTCTGTGCATACCATGGATAATGATCATTTATCACTTTTCTGTCTTGCCTGACAGAAGAGAGCCAGCTACTCAAGGATAGGAACCTTATCCTATCTCCCTGGTCACCTGCGTAGGGGGTCTGGCTCCTGGCAGGTATACAGCAAATAATGATTGATTGATGAACTGCCTGGAAAAACTATGCAGAAATCAAGGAAATCTTTTCCTCTACTCCAGTGCAGTTCAGTTCAACAAGAACTTACTAAGAAAATAGTTGTTGGGAGTTTAAAAGATATACATTGATAATACAAATCAGTCATACTTTAGAATGCCCTAAACCTGTAGTGTGAGACTCAATTTTAGACTAGCAAAACTTTAAGTACTAAGAGGAATACCTCTTTGACTTCTGTGTTAATGTCCTTAACTTTTAGGGCTGGGCATGTGGCTCATGTCTATAATACTACAGCTTTGAGAGGCCAAGGCAGGGGGATTTCTTGAATCCAGGAGTTTGAGACATGCCTTGGCAACATAGCAAGACCCTATCTCTTTAAAAAAGTAAAAATTAGTCACGCATGGTGGCATATGCCTGTAGTCCTAGCTACTCAGGAGGCTCAGGTGAGAGGATCACTTAATCCCTGGAGTTCAAGGTTCAATTCAATCATGCCACTGTACTCCAATGCAGGCAACAGAGCAAGATTCTGTCTGTAAAAATAAATAAATATGTAAGTGAATCATTTTTTTGTTTAATATTTTATACTTTTTTCCTTAATATTAACAGATTAAGAACAAAAAGTTTTCCCAAATACTGATTTATAGGTAACATTTTTAAGTGGCACACAGAAAGTTCAGTTTCACAAAGAGAAACATTCAGTGATCTATTTTAATGCAATTTTAATCCTTATTTCAACCTAAATGCAATAATAATTTAATAAGGTACATACATACAAAACCCATATATCCTGAAATACCAAAGAGTTTCCATGGGACTGTAACTCAAATCCCTCCCTCTAAATCCTAATTCTCTATTGGTAAAATTTTACTCAATATTTTTCTTTTCACATGGCCCTTTTCTGAGACAATTAAACAGATCTTTATTAAAAATATAACAACGTAAAAATAAACATTGTATAAGAAAATTTTTTTAAAAAGGAGGCTTCTACAGACACAGGGTTTTCATTAAGTATATGTTTCCACAATGAATAAGTACTTACAAATATGCAAATAAAACACTACCCTAAATGCTTATCTTGCCATCAATGCCATTCAATTTCTAGGCAATGCCATTCTTGCTACTGAAAACATTTTTTTAGAAGCTTTTCCCCAAACTTAACAAATAGTATTATAATCCCCAAGAAGTCTTAAATCAAAAAAGCTTTCCAATGTGGAAGATTCACATGAAACTTTGTTTCTCCAGGAAAATAAAATCATTTTTAGTATCAGAAGAAAAGAATATTAAAAGAAATCAGCCATGGAAGTGAATCATTTTTTAAAAACAAAATTCAAATAACTAAATAACAAAGTGTCTAAGTAAGATCTTGCTGCCCTTAAGATGCTTCCTGCCACTTTGTGGATTACTTGGAACATGTTGGCCATCTGTCCCTTAGTCTTACTCCTCTAGAAAAATCAGTTTTCTGGCTCTGCTAGCACTAACTGACAGGTTCTGCAGAGGGACATTCAGGACTCTCATGTCTGGCAACATAGGAACCAAATGCCTTTGGGGTCAATGTTCTGGTAGAGCAAACCCCCCAAAAGAGAGCCTAGGTTCCAGTTCCAAACCCCACAGAGGTGTCAACTCTAACGGTAAACCTCCGTATGAAGGAAGGACATTTGGCTTTGCAGAAGACCATGTGAGTGGTATGGATTTTCAGTATCCCTTTCTTTCAAAGAAGTCACCTCAGAGCCTTCCCTCTATGTACTAGGAAGGTGGTGTGAACTGGGTTTATCAAATGACCATCCAGAGGCACAGTGCCTGTCAGTGGAACAAAGCCAATACACACTCTCTACCCTAACCCTGGAGGTCTATATAAATTCCCTTCTGCAGCTTTTCCAGGGAGCTGCAAAAGAACTAGATTTTCTCCAAAACACTGTAAGAGTGCCATGGAAGGAGACAGAGCAGGCAAATGGGACTCTGGTTGGCTGTGTGTGTGGGAGACTTCTTACTGGATTCACTAGTCTGATTCTATTCTCTTTCATCTCTTTGTGCCGGGCCTTTCCTCCTTCCCAGAGGAACTTGGCTTCTCTCTCTACCTTGGGAAGGATCTATTCTAAGGGTTTCTATTTTCCTGTCTCTCACATGCCAGTCTTGACCCCCACTACACCCAGACCCTACTAGGTGTAAATGCAGCTCACTCCTCCTTGAAGCTGCCTCTGATCAGAAAGGAACACCAGATCTTCTGCTTCTGGTAAAAGAGGATTCCAAAGACTATGATGAAGGAAGGAAACTATAGGAAGAAATGCTAATTAGGTGGTCAACTTGTCAGCCATCTTATGGTTGCTGTGGCCTGAAGCTAGGTTCTGAACTAGATGGGCTTGGTTTCTACTCAACACTGTCCCACAAAAGGAAACCTGCTGCCCTTTAGGGAAAGCTCTGTGCCTCCCTTTATAGGAATTTGAGGATTTGGCCTTTTACTTAACTGACACACCCTCTCTGCCAAGGACATCAGGAGGTGCCACTTAATACCCAGATGTAACATCTGGGCCCTGCACTCTGACACTAGAGCAAGGGACTCAGTTGAAGCCCTATGAGTGGGTCCAGAGCTCAGAGGGCACTCACAATACAGTCCTCATCTGTGGAAGCAATTTCTGTTGGAAGCATCCTAATCTGGGGTTTGGTCATGCTAAGGCCCAATTGATACTGCAGTTTAGTGTGTTGCCTCAGGGGCATCACTTCACATTGTAGGTGTTCATCTGTGCTCTGTCTTCCAGGGACTGCATGAAAGGAGAGGAAACAGAGAATAAGAAGATCGGCTGCACTGTTAACCTGATGGTGAGACGACATGGGCTCTCCTCCTATGTGCCTAGTTGGATGGTTTCTGTCCTGTACTCATGTGATTGGCTTGGTCTTTCTACAATATGTGGCTAAGGATTTGAATCCTAAGGATTTGAATCAGAACATCAGTTCTATTACTGGTATCTTAGAGGCCTGCACCTCCTAGACACATTCCCACTTAGAAAAAGAATGAAATGAACTCTTTTGGCAGAGCTCTAGCCTGGCCACTTGGCAAGGTCCTGTCAACATGATATACCCCAATCCCTGATCTGCCCTGAGGCGCTTCATCTTTCACACTAACTGAGTCTCCCACAGACCTGCCAGAGGTTCTACCACCAACAGGTGTTTATTCTGGCTGGTCCTTTCTCTTTCTGATGCCATCTGCCTCTAGGACCGGTCACCTCCCTTCTGCCCAGCACACTGATGGCTTTAGCCAGCTGCCTAGATCTCAGTGTATCTTCACAGGTAGCAGACTCTCTCATCTTTATGTGTTTTTCCTTTTCTCTCCTACAGAACTTTTACAAATCTGAGATTAACAAAGAAGAGATGTATATCCGTTATATCCATAAGCTTTGTGATATGCACTTGCAGGCTGAAAACTACACAGGTGAGGGAAGAGCCATGCCTGCCCATGAGGATGGACTGAAGGAATATGCATGCTGGCAGAGAAAGGCTCTGGGCCGGTGCCTGACAGATCTCAGCAGAATGTTGGAGCTCCTGCTGTCCACTCACCTCACTCATTTCCCTCAACTCCCTTGTGGCGTGTGGTAGAGTGAAAGCAAGTGGAACTTCCACTCATGCCTTTGTCGCATGTCCCCACTTCTTGAGGCTGTTCCGCTCTCCTTCCCTCCTGTTCACCTCTGTGAGGCCTCAAGGGTGTCCTCTGCACCAAATTCAGACCGTCCTGAGCTCACTGTTACTCCTCGTGAGTAGAGCCATTTTAGGTTTTCAAAGCTTGAACTAAATGAGGCCACAATAATAGAATATCTCCCTAAACCTGAGACTTCCAGAACTCACTGACAGAACTGCCTTATAGTCTAGGTTCTTCCCCTGCAACTGCATAGCAGACCCCACATATTGCTCCCAGTGGAAAGTATGGAGAGCATTCATCTGACTTCTTGACAGCTAGACAGTACCTCTTTTTTTATTTTATCTACAGTTGAATCTATTGCAATCTAACTACAACAAATTTTGTAGTTACAATCTAACTACAACAAATTTTAAAGCATTTCAAAGTACCTGTCACAACTGTTTACTGAGAAATACTCTGAATTAGGAGGATGTGTGTGTACATGTATGTTCTATCTGACTGCCTTGTGCCATAATCCCCCCCAAATAGCCATCTTCTCACTGTAGTGACTAACCACTAAAGTTTAGCCCTTAAGCCATAAAACTTGAATTTGTGTGAGAGAATAGGAAAGTCAAGCTATTCTTGTCTGCAGACATTACTAGAATTAGGTGGATTTATAGAAATAGAATTCTCTTTCCTTATCTCTAGATATTAGAGTTTGGCATAGACAATTTCATATTCTCTCTCTCTCTCTCTCTCTCTCTCTCGGCAGAGTCTCACTCTGTTGCCCAGGCCAGAGTGCCATGACATCAGCCTAGCTCGCAGCAACTTCAAACTCCTAGGTTCAAATGGTCCTCCTGTCTCAGCTTTCCAAGTAACTAGGACTGTAGGCACCCACCACCATGCCTGGTTAATTTTTCTATTTTTAGTAGAGATGAGGGTCTTGCTTTGCTCAGGCTGGTCTCAAACTCCTGAGCTCAAGTGAACCTCCTACCTCGCCCTCCCAGAGTGATAGGATTACAGGCGTAAGCCACCACACCCAGCCAATGCTGCCTTTTCTGATAGTACAGATTGGCAAGGATTAAATATAAAATGATTGGGCTGAATCTCATTCTCTGCATCCATTTCCACCCATGATCCCACCAGCTTTCTGAGACAAAAGTGAAGAAAAAGACTTTGATAAATTCGATGTATCTGTAGAGACATTTGCTAAACTCCTAGGACATGACTGAGAGGCTAGGTCAGGGATTTGAACATAGAAAGGGTACTAACACTTACCTCTGGGAGAGACATCTGAAAAGATTATAGAAAAGAAAGAAAAAGATTTCACATGGTTTCCTAAGCTCCAAAGGAAGGCCCTGAGTGCCATAGGGCTTGTCCCTAGAGAGAAAAGGCTTCCTAGACCCAATGAGATGTGTGCATCCCTCGGCAGGAAGTTTCAGTGACAAAGGGACAGGCAGAGAGACAAGAATGAGAAGACATCTAGAGAGTAGACATAGGGTAAGTGAGTGAGCCTGGCTAAAACTAGAAGTAAGTTGAAATGGTTAGAAATGAGATACTTAGAATAGGCGCGGCAGCTCACACCTGTAATCCTAGCACTTGGGAGGCCGAGACAGGTGAATCACTTGAGCTTACGAGTTTGAGACCAGCCTGAGCAAGAGTGAGACCCTGTCTGTAAAAATAGCCAGGCATTGTGGCTGGCACCTATAGTCCCAGCTACTCGGGACCCTGACACAAGAGGATTGCTTGAGCCCCAGAGTTTAAGGTTGCTGTGGGCTGTGACACATAGTATTCTGCTGTGGGCTGTGACACATAGTATTCTACTGAGGGTGACAAAGTGAGACTATCTCCAAAAAAAAAAAGGGGAAAGGAGGGCAGCGCCTGTGGCTTAAAGGAGTAGGGCAATGGCCCTATATGCCAGAGGTGGCGGGTTCAAACCCAGCCCCAGCCAAAAAAAAAAAAAAGGAAAAAAAGAAATGAGATTCTTCATAGTCATGGGCAAAAGGTTTGAGTAGGACCTTGAAAGCCAAGGCAAAGCTAGAACTAATTAATTTGCCAGTAGAAGACATCCACTAAGATGAGCAAATAGAACAGAAAAGAGAAAACTGTACAGGGAGGCTCCTAAGCAATGAATGTAATCAGAAAGATTCATCCTTTGGAATTTAGGGGGCCACAGTATTTACCTGCTATTGTTTTATATAACCCTTTCTATTTGTTCCACACATAGAGTAAGATGTTGCCAGGCTTTCACTCTGGGTCCAGTATTTATTTAGGTTCCTCCATGAATGAGCGTCTGGCTCCAGGCCCACCATGTAATTACTACCATTCACATTCCCTCTCTAGTTGTTTTAGAAATGGTAGAGATGAGGGGGAAGGGTCATTCCCAGGGCCATGCTGAGGACAGAAAATGAAGCTGGAGGCGGGAAGACTTGCATAGTGAAAGCTAAGGGAAGCCTTGGTTGGTACTTACCCCTAAGATCCTCTTCTGAGAAGGCTGGAAAGGAAGCTGTAGTCAGAGCAAAAAGGAACCCAAGAGCAAGGCGACCTGTACACAGACTCTGGATAGCTGAGTCATTTTTTGTCATTTACCTGGAGCCCAGAACAAGTGACCAGGCCATGGGAGGAAGGTACCTGCCACAATATTTGACTCCTTCATGCTTGGACAAGGGTTATTGGCTTGCTGGGCAGCCCCTCTGTCTCATGTTTGGCATCTAATGTCTCTGATCTGGGTTACATGTGACTTGCCCTGGCATTCTGCTCAGTACAGTCCCTAAGTACCAGGCTGCTCCTAATCCCCAAGGGGGAGTCCCTAGACCTCCATGCTGCCTTTCCCCACAGAGGCTGCATTCACCCTGCTTCTTTACTGTGAGCTACTGCAGTGGGAGGACCGGCCACTGCGGGAATTCCTCCATTACCCATCTCAGACAGAGTGGCAGCGAAAAGAGGGACTGTGCCGGAAGATTATTCACTACTTCAACAAAGGCAAGGTAGGTGTCATTAGGCAAGCCGTTCAGGCCTTCAGTTTCTGTTGGGGTGCATGACATTTTGACACCACAGAGTTGGCAGCACCTGCCAGTGGTATGTGTGATGGTGAATGGGTGGGTGCCCATGTATGTGCACAAGATTTGGAGGCAGCATGATTTTCTCTGGGGGAAAAAACAGCTTATTTCTATGCTTTGAAAGCCAATTCTAGGTTAGAAATGTCAGAAACTACCCCACATCCCAGCTTTGCACATCCGTAAATGCTAAAGCTCCTACAGCAGGGCCTTCTGGGACCATTTGTTTTTATTGGATGTACTTAAAGAATTGATGTGGCTTTCTAATCTGTTTCCATAGAAATACAGATTTTAACCCTAACCAAAGGAGGCCTGTATGGCCTCTTTCTTGCACATGTTCTGTCTTAGATTTCCCTTCCCTATAAGCACAGCCTGAACTTCTCTTATATTGCGGTTATTCACTATCAAAATAGCTTCTATGAAATTAGCAGCATTGTCAGCACTGGTTTAGCCTTCCTTGGGGCTTCCCATCCATCCTGGTTCAGTCTCTGGGAGAACTCTTTACGGGGCCTCCTGACCACCTACTCTCATGTATGGCCCATGCACTGGAAAGGCTAGAAGTATATAATTCATTGAAGCCACTCTCTCATTATTCAGCTTTGAATACATTTTTAAAAGCTGAAATAGTGTCATTAAGTGTAGTGGCTGAGCTCCTGACTCAAAATGAATAAAAATCTTTTTTTAATGAGTTTTTCATCAAAAAGAAATACTTAAACATTAATAGTTTTTGTCCATAATTTGAAAAACATTCTTCAGTTTTATATAATATAGGAGACTTCTGTTTTTACCAAAAATATTCACTCAGAATATGCATGGTAAGTAAGAAGCTTTCCACAATCACAACTGTCATGTAACCTATTTCAGAAGGAAGGCCCATGCTCATCTATTAGCTAGCCTGTGGGACTAATCCACAATGCTGACCCAAAGCCTTCTCCCATTTTTGGTCTGGATCCTGACTTAGGGCCCCTCACTGGTATAGTTTTAGGTCTGTTTTCTTGGCACCCAACCAGCCTGGAACTGCCACTC
Source organism: Arctocebus calabarensis (assembly GCA_963573935.1). NCBI lineage: Eukaryota > Metazoa > Chordata > Mammalia > Primates > Lorisidae > Arctocebus > Arctocebus calabarensis. The sequence goes on from CAUYON010119863.1 coordinate 26,270, forward strand.
GCCTGCATGCCCAGCAAGCACTTCCAGCTCAGAGAGAATGGCATCAATATGCATGAGTGCTTGTAGTGTATTGGTTCTCCTCTTTTCTTTCCATGGCCATGGAGTACAGAGTAGAGAGTTAGCCTAATCTGATTGAACCTACTAGTGGCATGTGTGAGCATTAAGGACCCCTTCTTTATCCAACACTGTAGTAATGCATAGAAAAGCAGGATTAAGCCGTACTGTGGACTAGGCTAGGGAATGAAGCACAAAACCTGCCTGAGTATTGTAGATGGACAGAAAGGAGAGAAGGACTAGGAGGCTTCAAAGGCCATCTTCTTGGGGATCTCTCTACTCCTTTCAGACACCTGCCTTCACTGTGAATTGCTACAAGAGCAGGGTCTGTGCTGAGTACAGACCACTCAGTGAGCCCTTTCATGAGCTTATCCTCCAAAGGGCATTTATCAGACATTCTCCTGGGCTTGTATGAAAGTCTGCCTTCTTTGTTCCATGCCTCAGCTCCTGATTAAACCAGTAGTTGAGGCTAACCAGTTCTTCCTGGTTCCTGAAAGCATCAGGTTTTCCTAAATGGCTTTGGAAAAGCAAAATCTAGCTGTTGTAGGAAAAATGTTCCCATGGAGCAAGAATACTTGGTGCTAGAAGAAAAGCTATCTTGGTGATAGGATGAGGGCAGGGAAAAAACATAAAAGGACTCAGGGTGAGAAGAAGGTGAAGGATTTCTTAGCCCTCAACACTATCAGCAAACCCTTCCTCACAAGCCAATCCGTTCCTGACTTCTTCCACATACTCCCAGCATCTCTGCTATCTGCCTTAAATAGATAGCCCAATCTCCTTCGGTCCCATGTTTATTTCCTGGATAATGAAGAGAATTAGCCATGGCCAGTAGCTCGTGGGCATAGCCTAGCCTTGGGCCATTCTCTCTGCTAGTGAAATGGCTAACTTAGGAACCTGGTCCAAGGTAGACTGGGCTCTAGACTGAGGAAAATCAATTCTCCCAGGCCAGACAAGGATAAAGAGAAACTCCAAAGAAACAGAATTTGGCAAGATGAGAGTTGAGAGAAGGGAGGGGAGGTTTGAAGATGAAAGCTGGTCCTTAAACCCCAGGTAGAGGGAGCAGACAAGAGGGGAAGTGGAATAGAAGTCTTTAGTCCCTTTTCTTTTTTTCTTCTTCTTTTTTTTTTTTTATTAAATCATAGCTGTGTCCATTAGTGCAATCAAGGGGTACAATGTGCTAGTTTCATATACAATCTGAAGTGTTTTCATCAAACTCTTTAACATACCCTTCATGGCATTTTCTTATTGTATGAAGACATTTGTATTCTGCATTTAGTAACTTTCGCCTGTACCGTTCTAAGATGCACCATAGGTTTGGCCCCATCAATTACCCTCCCTCCACCCCAAGCTCCACTCTCACCTCCTCTCCCATATTCTTGTGCTATAGTTGGGTTATAGGCTTCATATGAAACCTTTAAATTAGCTTCATAGTAGGGTTGAGTACATTGGGTACTTTTTCTTCCATTCTTAAGATACTTTGCTAAGAAGAATATGTTCCAGCTCCATCCATGTAAACACAATTCTATTGCAGGTCTGCCTGAATACCTGCCCAAGAAGTATCTGAAGCCAGATGTGTACCCCCTTGAAAGTTGCAGTCTGCAGTATGAGGGGTATAATATGTTTTCCAGCTCCCTGAGGCAGAGGCATTGTGTTAGAGCAAGTAGAAGTCTATTTAAAATTCTTTTTGTTTTGTTTCAATCTTTTTAATTGATCATACAGTTTCAATTTTTGTGGCATTAACTTCTTCACAGTATGGAAATAATATGCTCTTTTTGCGAAACATAATCTAAAATGAAACAGTGTTTTCCTTCACCCTGACACTATTTCAAATAGTAATTTTAAAAATATTGTCTTTTTGCCCTCCCTAGTGGGAACACACCTACGGTGCATCTTAGCAGGGTACTGGCGAAACTTATTAAAGGTAGAGTATTAATGTCTTTATATAGTGATCAAGGAAATGCCATGAAGGATATCTGTAACAGTATGATCAAAATATTTCTG
>CAUYON010119865.1:0-10786 GCA_963573935.1 Arctocebus calabarensis
TGGAAGCACTGCCATTGGTAAGGCAGCGGCAATACGAGCTTTTGTCACATTCAACACGCGTCGAAAAAGACTGTTCGATATTAGGCCACAAAGAGCAGCATTAAGTCCAATATATACTGATCCATGTTCAAGTAAATTCCTGGGAAGGTAAGAAAAAAATAACTTTGTGCGCTCTCTAATTCCAGCATATGTTACAGAACTTATCAGGATTTTGGAATGCAGTAACCAGACACATCTATCCCTTATAGCTTTGTAAAACCAAAATCTTAAATCATGTGTTTTACATATATATTTTTTTTTTTAATTTTTTTTTTTTTGAGACAGAGCATCAAGCTGTCACCCTGGATAGAGTGCCATAGCATCACAGCTCACAGCAACCTCCAATCCTGGGCTCAAGCGAGTCTCCTGCCTCTGCCTCCCAAGTAGCTGGGACTACAGGTGCCCGCCACAACACCCAGCCATTTTTTGGTTGCAGCTGTCATTGTTGTTTGGCAGGCGTGGGCTGGATTTGAACCCGCCAGCTCACGTGTACGTGGCTGGCGCCTTAGCCCGTTGATCCACAGGTGCTGAGCCTTACCTATATATTTTTATACTAACAGGTTTTTTTTTTTTTTGGTAGAGACAGTTTACTCTATCACCCTCAGTAGAGTGCCATGGTGTCACACAGCTCACAGCAACCTCCAGCTCCTGGGCTTAGGCGATTCTCTTGCCTCAGCCTCCCGAGTAGCTGGGACTACAGGCGCCCACCACAATGCCTGGCTATTTTTCTGTTTTGCAGTTCGGCTGAGGCCGAGGCCGGGTTTGAACCCGCCACCTTCGGTAAATGGGGCCAGCGCCCTACTCGATGAGCCACAGGCACCTCCCTACTAAAAGGTTGTTGAGTTGTTCAACACTTAAGGATACAGTAATCCATTCAGATTTTGCTAAATGTATTTTATGATTTTGCAAAGGATAATTACTATAGAAATTTTTCTTCATGTAGCAGGAAACAGCTTCTGAAGAGTCTGATTTGGATACTTCTGAGCTCCCATAATAACCAGACTGACCTCACTAACTCAGTACATTATGAGGTAGTAATATATATATATATATACATACATACATATATATATATAAGGATCCCCTACTAGTCTGCAAACTTGACAGTGGATTCAAAGTTGCTTTCAACTTGGTTTCAGTAGCACCTGAGACAATCATGTGGAGGTAATGTGTTTTCTTTCAGTATTCCTTGAAGTATTAGTATCAGGATTGGGAGATGGGGGAGTACTAACATTTAAGCAATAGTCTATGCTAGGTACTTTACAGCCTCCTATTGGTGAAGAATAAATTGATGTTACAGGTAGTGGAAATGGATTTTAAGCCAAAGTATGTGAATTTATAACCCACATTCTATGCATTTTTTAGTTTTGGGATAAATAATACCTAACATTATTGCTGGATATGGAAGATACTGACTGATTTAAATTTTACTTTTTTTTCTGGGTTGCCATTTATGATATAGTCACTCTATTCTCATTCTTAACTAGCCAAACTAACTACACAATACCCTCTCTAACTTATGTGGTTCACATTCATCTTAAAACAGCTTTTTTAGATATTCCTAGTTAAGCTTCCCACATAGTATGCTTTACTACTTTCCTTTTCACTTTGCAATCATAATGGTACCTGTCATTTCACTCACTGAGAAGCCACTACATGCAGCAGAGTTAGTGCTACAGGCACAAAAAATTTTCTTCTACCTTCATGGTTTTCATAGTTGACTGTTATTGGAGAAGATAATGTAAACTTGAAATGTTAACAAGTCTATAAAAATAGCAGTACGAGAAAGTGCCAGTTCAGGAACTAAGGGTAAACAAGGTAACAGTGGTAAGAACCTAGAAAACCCACCAAACAACTACAGAAAACATGTAAATGTGAAAAGTCTGTGTTTTTCTTGAGGGAATGGGGAACTTGAGTACTTCTTCTAAAACATTATTTCATCTTTGTAACAATCATGTGAAGTACATATCCCCATTTTAGTAATAGTAATGCTTACCTAAATGATTTGCCCATATTTATTAATGTTACATATAAAAATCAAATTTATAGTATATACACCATATAAATAAAAACAAGTGCAACTGGGATCTTAATAGCTAAGTTTGCTGTCTCCTAACCAGATTTTATAGTTAAACTCAATTTTTTTTAGTTTTTTAATTATTACAGGTACATAATAGTTATATATATTTATTATAGGGTACATGTGCTGTTTTGATACAAACATACAGTGTGTTAATCAAATCAGGGTAACTGGGGTACCCATCACCTCAAGGATTTATCATTTGTCAGAAACATCAAATTTCACTTTTATGTAAACTATACCTTACTGTTGATTATAGTCACTTTGTTGTTCTATCAAATGTTCAATCTAACTATTTTTGCACCCATTAACTACCCCTGCTTTATTCCCCCCTCCTTGCTATCCTTCCCAGCCTCTGGTAAGCATCACTCTATCCTCTGTCTCTATGATTTATCAATTGTTTTAGTATTTAACTCCCACATACAAGTGAGAACATGTGAGATTTGTCTCTGTGCTTGGTTTATTTCACTTAACACAGTGTTCTCCAGTTTTATCCATGTTGCAAATGGCATGATTTCTTTCTTTTTTTAATGGCTATGTAATGTTCCATTGTGTATATGTTCCACAATTTCTTTATCCATTCATCCATTGATAGATACTTAGGTTGATTCCGTATCTTGACCATTGTGAATAGTGCTGCAGTAAACATGGGAGTACAGTTGTCTTTCGGATATACTGATTTCATTTCTTTTGGATATATTCCTAGTAGTGTGACTTCTGGGTCATTTAGTAGTTTTAATTTCTTTTCTCTTTCTTTCTTTCTTTTTTTTTTTTTGAGGGGTCTGCATAGTGTTTTCTATCCTGGTTGCACTAATTTACATTCCCACCATCACTGTATAAGAGTTTCCCTTCTCCACTTCACTGCCAGCATTCATTATTCCCTTTTTGATAAAAGCCATTTTAACTAGGTAAGATGATATTTCATTATAGTTTTGATGTGCATTTTTCCAATGATTGTTGAGCATTTTTTCTTTATACCTGTTGGTGGTGGCCATTTGTATGTCTTCTTTTGAGAAACATCTATTTCAGTTCTTTTGCCTCCTTTTTAGTAGGATTATTTGATCTTTTTTTCCTGTTGAGTTGTGTTTGAGCTCCTTATAGATTCTAGTTACTAACCCCTTGTCAGAATAGTAGTATACAAATATTTTGTACCATTCTGTGGGTTCTCTGTTTTGTTGATTGTTTCCCAAGTCAAATTTTCTAATTAATTCAATTAGCACAAAATTGTTACTGTCCAACTGCCCCTTACCAATTTTTTTTTAAAAAGCTCCTACATAACTAGAAACTCAAGACTTTTTGATAAGACATACACAGGGGCTTGGCGCCTGTGGCTCAATGGGCTAAAGCGTCAGCCATGTACACCTGAGCTGACGGTTCAAATCCAGCCCGGGCCTGCCAAACCCAATGACGACTGCAACCAAAAAATAGCCGGGCTTTGTGGCGGGCGCCTGTGGTCCCAGCTACTTGAGAGGCGGAGGCAAGAGACTCGCTTGAGCCCAGGTTGGAGGTTGCTGTGAGCTGTGATGCCACAGCACTCTATCTAGGGTGACAGCTTGAGGCTCTGTCTCAAAAAAAATTAAAAAAAAAAAAGACATACACAGGAAAAAAGTAGACACATAATGTAAAAGACCACATTTAAAAATAGCAATGAAACATGGTACATGAAATTATTCTGTAGATCATAAAATGAAGTTTTTGGTATTAAAAAAGTTCCATACACTTAAGAACATACCGAGTAACAAACATATCTAATTAAGAAAGAATTAGTATTCAAACTTAGAAGGTAACTAACATATCTAATGCAAGAAAGAATGAGTATTCCAATTTACAAGGTAAAATGGGAATGAAGAGAAAAAATAAGAACAAGGCAAAGATAACAGGACATCATCATCTGCCCAGTTTAGATGTCAATTATTGAAAGGAATTTATTGGTTTCTGCAGGTCCTGCTCAATTCCTTATGTTCTTTCTATTTTGGTGAAGGGCCCAATGACACAGCCTGCTTTCTTTTCAAAGCTGTCACCATCTACTTTCTACCTTGTGTCAGTTTTTCTGGCTTCCCCTACCTTGCTGGTCTAGAAACATGGACACAGGTCCTAATTTTGCTTTAAAAGTTCCTGTAATTTGCCTCAGGAAAACAACTAATACTGTGTGTGTTGTGGAGGGAGAGATGTAGAACTTCTGAAATCTCACCAAGTTGCTATTCCTGCCTTTGTTTTATTGGTTCTCTCTTGTTGAGATGGTAAATGACAGCAAATTGTAATTTGTGCAGTTTTCATTCCTGAACATGGTAAGATTACATAACTCCAAAATATATTTCAAATCCATCCTTTATCTCTACTCACCAGGATTACTATGCCAGTTTTTCTACAGGTCTTGGTATTTTCTTTATCTCATATCTTAAATCTGTTTTCCAAAAAGCAGCTGGAACATTCTTTAGAAATGTTAGATGACTCATTTCCCTGCTTTAAAACCCTTCCTATTCTTTATGTCCACTTCCCTTGTACTTCAGTAACAGTGGCTTCTCAAATATGACAAACCCTTTGCTATCTTGTGGTTAGGCATATGCTATTCCTTTCATCTGAGATAACCACCTCACCTTCCTCAGGGGCTCCTTTTTATCCTTTTAAAATCAGACTTTCTAGACTTACGAGGTCTAAGAACATTTTGTGGAAAAGTGCATTGTAGTTGTCTGTTGTGCTAGATAAGTACATAAGTCTAAATCTTGTATTTTCTTTTTCTCTCTAATATATCTTAAAGATCTTTAGTCATGATCCCATACCTCTGGCATTTCTTGTCTAGGCATATGTGTTCTGTGGTAACTCTTTTAGACTGGTAAGCTAATTGACTTTGTATTGATATAGAGAACATTTAAAAAGTTATTTTAAAGTTTTGTTGTTTAAATAGGTCTGTAAGTGTTTACATTTTACTACACTCCAAGCTGAATGGACAACTAAATCATCAATTTAGTTATGTCCAAAGACATGAGTTCTATCTTTGATTTCCATTATTAGCTATGTAATGTTGAGCAAAATGGTTAATCTCTCTGGGTCTTGGCTTTTTCATTCAGGCAAGAAAAAGGTCAGCTTCTGACATCCTATGTTTATACTCAAACCATCAGATAAATGTGAGATAGTGATGAAGTCCACCTGATGAAAGATATTTTTAAATTAAGAAGGAATCTTACCTTTCTGGTTCTGGAAGCTGGTTAATTTTTCTGGTTATGATAATGAAATGTGTTTGGTTTTCCTTAGTATCATCTGGTTTATGATTTTCCATCTTGAGCCTTAAAAAAACATAAAAGTATCACTTCAAAGTAATGCACGTCTATAGAAAAACAAACTTTTAAAGCTTGAAGACTAAATATAAATAATTTTAAAGGTACTGTAGAGTTCAATCTGAACAATGCATATGTACCATGCCAAAAACAAAACATAAGTGAAACAGAAACCAGAACATGAAAAGCTTATAAGCTTCTAGGAAAACATAGTACCTTAATAACCCTTAAAAATATTTCCTAAACAATTCATAAATAGCACTAAACAGTAAGACTTATAAAACTAACAATATTAAAATTTAGAACCTGTGAGCATCAATAGATAAAATAAAGATAAGCTATCGTTGGAGAAAATGTTTGCTTCTAATACAATTGACAAAGTAGTTAGTACCCAGAATGTTCACTGAACTACAAAATAAACAAAAAAGCAAGCAACTCTGTAGAAAAATTGACAAGAGATTTGAACAGACACTTCAATAGAAAAGAAATTCAGACAGGCAATAAAAATATACTCATCTACATTATAATTAGGGAAAAAAATTACAACCACAGTGAGATAGCAATAGGTGCCCATAAATTAGTTAAAATATAAATCTGACAGTTCTGATTACTGTTAAGAATGTGAGGTAGCTGAAACTTATGTGCTGCTGGTAGGGTGTAAATTGTATGCTGAGTGGGTACAACTACTTTAGCAAAGAATTTGGTATTTAGGAGGTGGAAGACACACATATCCAGCAGTTTCACTTGAAGTACACCGTAGATCAGGGGTCAGTGAACTTTTTTCTAAAGTTCCAGACAATAAATATTCTAGGTTTTGCAGCTAACACGATCTTTAATTTTTTTTTAACCTTTAAAAAAATATAAAAATCATTTTAGCCAGCTGGCTGTACAGAAACAAGGTGTAGGCTGCACCTGGCCTGTGGCCAGTTTATTGATCTTTTTACTAGTTAGGGTGAACATGAGGAACGATGAGTTTTAAACGTAAGATTTGGCTCATTAACAAGTTTCAAGGTAACAATTAAAAGCAAAAGTTCAGCTGTGGTGGCTCATGCCCGAAATCCTAGCACTCTGGGAGACCCAGGTGGGAGGATAGCTTCAGAAGTTTTAGACCAGCGTGAGTAAAGCAAGACCCTCTCACCTCCCATCTCCTCTACTAGAAACAAAGATTAGCTAGGTGTGGTGGCCTGCCCCCCTGAGTCCCAGATATTCAGGAGGCTGAGGGTGGAGGGCTGCCACCAGTGACATGTTTTTTTAAAAAAGTTCAGGGATAACAGTAAAGGACAAGGTTTTAAGATCAAGATTTTCTTGATTCACTATCATTTGCTACAAAATTGATTTACAGCACTAATTTAATATATCGCTGTTTTATGTGTAAAAGGTCACCGGATATACTGAGTGCCCTGAAAATCCATCTTTAGACATAAAATTAACCTAATAAGTACAATGTAACCTTAGAAATTAAGATATATTATCAAATTCCGTATATATCGAAGTGCATAGTGTATACGTCGGAAATGATTTCCTCAAAATGTTCAGCCAAATGCTATCACTACTCTTCTGTTTTATGCTTTGCATATTGGCGAGGTTCTGAGTTCCGGGAAATACCCATTTTTCTGGCGTGTCTATAAAAGTCGCACTTAATTCGGTATAAGTTCTGACTTGGCAGCATCCGTAGGGCATTGTGTCTCCGTTATTAGTAATCCCTATTAAAGACAATGCCACCTTTAAATACGTCAAACATTTCATAAGATTTTCGCATTAGCTTATACCACCCTTAATAGAAACTCTGAGACAAGAGGCAATGTGTACAGTGGGGCATCTTAGAATTAAATTTGACCAAAATCATTGTAAATGGGTAGTAAACTCGGGATTAAATTCAGTCGCATTCTCCATTTTTATTGCCTTAATTTAAATATAAGGTGTTTTTTCCTAGCGTGGAAGACGGTCAGCACTCTAAGTCCAACTCTTCCCACTGATCTCATTCCGCGCTGCTAGTAGCAAGCGTGTCACCGCGCCGTGCACCTCCCCTTACCGGGACATTTTCTTCACCCCTTTCCCCCAATACCAGTACCTATAAAGAAATGCGCTCCTTCTCTCAACAACCGCTGCCGCCTCCGATTTTCCTCAGCTACGCCCGGCGTTCACTGCAACCTTTGTCCAACTCTCCTGGGCGCAGCCATCTTTGGCTGACACGTGACTGGATCTGGGCGGGAGCTGGGTTGCAGCCACTAATTGGGCTCCAGGACCCGGGTTGCCGCCCAAAGCGGTTTTGTGCTGAGGCGAAGTGCAGAGCGGGTGCACAATGAGGTTTGGCAAGGCGCTTATTTCACACACCGTGGCCACCCAGGACAGAGCTTGTAGAAATTGTAAAATTTCGAAATATAAGTTGCGTGAACCTAGGCCTGCTTTTTCCACTGAAAACCTACTTTGGGCACGTTCCTCATAATGTTGGCATGGAGTGTATATAAATTGCACTGCTTTTGGCAGAGTATACTTATTCAAGTTAAGAAGCCAAAAAGGGGGCAGCACCTGTGGTTCAGTGAGTAGGGCGCCGGCCCCATATATTGAGGCTAGGGGGTTCAAACCCGGCCTCGGCCAAAACTGCAACAAAAGAAATAGCCGGGCGTTGTGGCGGGTACCTGTGGTCCCAGCTAGTTGGGGAGGCTGAGGCAAGAGAATCACCGAAGTCCAGGAGTTGGAGGTTGTTGTGAGCTCTGATGCAACAGCACTCTACCAAGGACAATAAAGTGAGACTCTGTCTCTACAAAGAAAAAAAAAAAAAGAAGCCAAAAGGAACTGAGATTTCTTTGCACCATCAATTCAATTTTCTTCTCTCCCTTCAAACTTAAGCTCCTTGTGCCATGTTATCATCGGGTTGATAGTCCCATCACAGTCTGAGTGAAAGTTTATGTAGAATAAGATGGAGTCAGGCAGGCTAGAGTGAAGGTGACATAACTGGTCTTGTTGTTTGAGGTCCTATGTGACCTTCACCTCCTGTCTCCCATTCTTACTGTTTTGTAAATTTAGCTTCCACCTAAAGATGCCCACTCTGAATATGTTGGGGCTTGGAACCTGTAGCTCAACGCCTAGGGCGCCAGCTACGTACACTGGAGCTGCCGGGGTTCGAACCCAGTCTGGGCCTGCCAAACAACGACAACTACAACCAAAAAATAGCTGGGCGTTGTGGTGTGGTGAGTGCCTATAGTCCCAGCTACTTGGGAGGCAGAGGCAAGGGAATTGCTTAAGTCCAAGAGTTGGAGGTTGCTGTGACCTGTGACGCCACAGCACTCTACCAAGGGCGACATAATGAGATTCTGTTTCAAAAAAAAGGAAAGACCTTGGTGAGAAAAAAAGTACACAGAAACCACTTCCACATTCTAAGACCTATAGGAAAAACAACAGTCTTAAGCCTGTTTTTGTTAAATGCTGCCGTTTGTTTGTTTGTTTGTTTTTTTGAGACAGAGCCTCAAACTGTTACCCTGGATAGAGTGCTATGGCATTACAGCTCACAGCAACCCCCAATTCCTGGGCTCATGCGAGTCTCTTGCCTCCGCCTCCCAAGCCCCCGCCACAACGCCCCGCCCTTTTTTTTTTTTGGTTGCAGCCGTCATTGTTGTTTGGCGGGTCCGGGCTGGATTCGAACCCGCCAGCTCAGGTGTACGTGGCTGGCGCCTTAGCCCGTTGAGCCACAGGCGCCAAGCCTTTTTTTTTTTTTTTTTTTGAGACAGAGTCTCACTTTCCACATAGTGAGACTCTGTGTCAAAAAAAAGAAAAAACAAAAAAAGAATAGGAAGGTTGTTAGGAAATGTTGTAATACGTTACTCAGGTATGCTAATTATTATAAAATAAGGGTGAATGGAGTCTTTGCTTTGACACTTTAGGTATAAAACTGTGGTTTTGGAAATGGAACAACAGAACAGTCTTGGAGAGGCTACTCTAGCTGTTCTCCAGAATTGCTGGCCTTTTGATAAAGTGTGGTGTGGACCTATCCCCATTTCTATATATTGGCTTACTGGACACTCTTTGTCCAGTAACATGAGCACTTCAAGAACTAGAGCTTGATTTTCTGAGGATTCATGGTGCCTTCCAGAGTATTGCTTATTTGAAAGCAGGGTTGCGTTAAGGTGGCTAAGAGGAACTATTTATAGAGGAGGGAGCCTATTGGGTCCATCAGTCAGTCAAGTGAGAACCAAAGTCCTGGACTATGCTTCTGAAGACCTTTATGTCAGTTCTTAAGTGCAGCTTATTTCTTCCTCAATAAAATAGTAGGGGAAGTAACACTGTCCTTTATTATTTTATAAAGTTGTGAAGATCCAATAAAAGTGGTTACCAAGGTTACTCTGAGAATCATTGAGCTTTATCAAAGAACAAAGTGGTATTCAAGATAAAGGAAAAGACTTCCTATTGGCCACGGTGAGCAAGAGTACTCCCCAAGACTCCTTGGCTCCCAGGGAGGTACTTACCTGATATCAACTTGTCTAGTCAATGAACACACAAAAAACAGTTCCTCAGATTCCTAGGTTGAAAGTCACTCATTTCCTAACTGGAAAGTTTTTGAGATAATGCAGAGAAAGTTTGGGAAGTCCAGCTTATTAAGATGCAAACTATAACATTTCTGTGTGCATGAGTGAATACTGTACTTTGTTTCCTGATACCTTATTTTACATGCTTATTATTTCATTTTTAATCATTTGAAGCAAATTTAAAAAGTAATAAAGTATGATGTTTATGTGGTACAGTATCTGTAGCATGCTGTTCTGGATCAATACATGCAATTTAGTATGTCGAGGTTGTTAAAAGAGATTAAAGGAATATCTAAACTGGACACAAAATAATGATAAAATTTAAGTAGGTGGAAGGCATTACAGGTGAAGGGCAAGTGTCAGGAAATATAAGGGATTTAAGGAAATGATTAATAGTTTGGCTTGGGTAGTATTTAATATTAATGCAAGAGAAGGAGGAAGAGCTTAAAAATCAGATTACAACATATACCCTACTAAAAATTATTTAATGGCTTTCTATGGACTTTGACTAAAACCCAAGTCATTAACATGGTCTGTAAACCCCTGCATTATTTGGCTCCACTTCTAATCTCTCTCTAGTCATCTTGAGCCATTTGAATACTCACTTGATATACTTGTCTACATGCTTTTGCCTTTAAGTTCTTCAGCTGTCCAAAATAAAATTTTTTTTAAGAGCGAGAGTCTCACTTTTATTGCGCTCGGTAGAGTTCCATAACCTCACAGCTCACAAGCAACCTCCAACTCCTGGGCTTAGGTGATTCTCTTGCCTCAGCCCCCCCAAGTAGCTGGGACTACAGGTACTTGTCACAACACCTGGCTATTTTTTTGTTGAAGTTTAGCCAGGGCCAGGCTCCAACCTGCCACCCTTG
>CAUYON010119870.1:0-17226 GCA_963573935.1 Arctocebus calabarensis
ACCCATAGTTCCCATTGAAATACTGGTAAGTTTATTGATTTAACTTTATTTGTTCTTCATTTTAAATATTGTATTTGTTCCCATTTTGTTTTTTTACTTCAAAATAAGATATGTGCAGTGTGCATAGGAATTTGTTCATAGCTTTTTTTTTTAAACTATAGTCCGGCCCGCCAATGGTCTGAGGGACAGTAAACTGACCCCTTGTTTATAAAGTTTGAGGACCTCTGGCATAGACGGTGGAGTTCAGGTCATCAAACTGCGTGGGTTCCTAACAGACCACAGACACTACCAGTATGTGGCTGGGATGTTGGGGACCGCAGTCTGAGAGGACAGGTGTATAAATGATTTCACTTCTGACCTCTTCAACCAGTTCCTCAAGTTCACTTGCAAATCAGTACTTAATATGTTCTCATTGTGGCAGCAGCCTTTATATTAATCATTTAAAACAAAAGTAGCAATCATGAGAACATTATGAGACATTATGAATGTCTAATAAATCCTCCGTGACTGATGTGTTAGCAGATGAACCGGCAGAAGCGGAACTCCTGTGAAGTGATTGTGAAGGAGAATGTCAAGTACTAGACTGGCTGATAAGTGCAGATATAAACTGCTGGCCACTGGACCCAGGGCAGTGATTAGATAAAGTTACTAAGTCTGCTGCCAGGGCCAGAGAATTAACAGGGCGAGGCTGTGGAAGGCCCCAAACCATCACCTGCAAATTTCCTCATAGTAACAAGGAGAGGGCAAGCCCGCCACTCCTCCTGCCCTTCAGCAGCCTCACGACAGCATGAGCAATTCATCCTGCAGGCCATCATCGAGGAGGAAGGATACTGATTTATAGAAAATGATATTAGACATAAAGGACAACGATACGTAGATTGCAGATGCCACATCAACATATGGAAGAGTCCTTGCATCAGCAAATAAAAGGGATCGATGATATGAAGAGAGTGGGTGCAAGATTTATTAGCAGGCTTTATTGCTCTGTGATTTATGAATTGCCACAGATGGCAGTGATGTAGTGTGATATTTACAAATATGATGCAATAAAGATTATCAAGGCAGCTAGCAGAGCTGTTTTTAGTTTCAGCTATAAGCAGAAAATATCTCTGGGCACTCTGTCATTCACGAAAAAGATGTACAGACACTCTTGACTTTTCAGACCACACTGGTGTTTTTTCTACTTGTTGAGATTCTTTTGAAGGAGTTTTGATACTTGTCTCATTATTTTGTTACAGATGCACATGTCACTGGCAACTGTAATGAGTAGGGGAAGTTTTTTTGGGTATGGCTCAGGAGTCAGTCTGGCAAAGTTAAAAGCATAGACTGTAGATGTAAATACCTCCTTTAGTGGAAGGAGTTCTCTGCACACACCTGACCATGTGCTCGCAAACCACTGCTTCATTTCTTGGCACCTCCCTTTCCCCCACTGACATCTTCACTTATGAAGCCATTACCTTGATCTCTTTCCAAGTTTCAATATAAGGAGTTGCTGCTACAGATATACTCATCTAAAAGTATTCAGAATTTGAAGGACCTGTGTATTTTTAACTTATACTTTAAAATATCATTCCTGTTACAACAAGAAGCCTTGTAGAACACTAGGTGAATATCAATAGGGAATCTTTCATTACACTTAACTTTTTCTATAGAAATCCATCATTTTTAAATTTGCATAATAGAATTTATACCTTAAAATTACAGTAGTTACAATCGATGCAAATGTTCAGGGAAAGACTAATTCAAATACCTGTGTCAAAAAGACCAGCTAGTACTGTGGGAGAGACCTTATTTCCTAGGATTATTTTAAGAAAAATGCTAATGAACTATAAGCCTATCCTGGCTATGAGGAAAGTTCAGTTTCACTTTAAGAAATATATTTTTAGGTAGTGTATAATGGCATTTAAATCTAGCCCTGTGTTGTTCAAAATCTTAATTTTGAATACATTCAAAATTGTTCGTTTCAGCTTGGCTTCTCAAATAATTACTGGAAATAATATTTACAGATAATACAGAGTTGCCTTCCTTCTCTTTTTATTCAATGCTATCATTCCTCTGCTTCCTTTTATCAAATCTGCTTATCTCCGGTTCATCCCATACTCTGTCACTTGGGCTGTGTGAAATTAACTATGTATCAGCTTCGCACGCATTCAATTATATTTTCTCGTTTGTGCTGCCCAGAATTCTGATTTGTGAACTGTCAGATTCATCCTCTTTCTCGTCAAAATATCTTTGGACTTTATTACATACAGTCCAACCATCTGTCACATTGACAATCCTAATACATGCTATTTGTTTTAGACCATTGTTAAAATGGAACAGAGTGCTCTGTTTTCTTTCCTACCTAAATTAGATCTTTTTCCTTCCATCCCAAACTGAAATGTTCAACTACGGAGCCATTTCGGTTCCTCTATCCAGTTTATTATGTTAGTACATTTGCAACCTAGTTGACAACACATTAGGTTCTCCCCATTTCTGTGATTTATTTTATCTGCACAACATACATCACTCTGGAAACCAGGCAATGTTTGAATAAACTGACTGCATTTACTGGCTGTTCGACTATAGGTAATCGCCTTTGTAAAATCTTTTTTTTTTTTTTTTCTGAATGTCATCTGGTTCCAACTGAGGAAATGTGCACATGTAAGGCCCAGATGCAATGGAATGAAAATTAATAAGCAAACTAAAACCAGGACGTCCATGGGATCATTGTCACTGCCAAATATATTTCTGTAAAAATCGCCTTAAGGGCGGCGCCTGTGGCTCAGCGAGTAGGGCACCGGCCCCATATACCAAGGGTGGCAGGTTCAAACCTGGCCCCGGCCGAACTGCATCAAAAAATAGCCGGGTGGAAAAAAAAAAATAGCCGGGTGATGTGGCGGGCCCCTGTAGTCCCAGCTACTTGGGAGGCTGAGGCAAGAGAATCACCTAAGCCCAAAAGCTGGAGGTTGCTGTGAGCTGTGATTGCACAGCACTCTACCAAGGGTGACAAAGTGAGACTCTGTGTCTACAAAAAAAAAAAAATCGTCTTAATACTTTACCCATTTTAGCTAACTAATCTTGAAGTACTCTTTTGAAGTTATCATTCTATTCTTATTAATAAAAGAGGCTAAGGTTTTGGCAATTTGTTACAGCAGCAACAGGCTTAAATCTTTTATGGTCCTTCCAACCGCAAGATTGGGGGTTTACTTAGAAATAATTAACAAACATTAGTAATGTTTAAAGAAAGACTAGCCTGAAATTAATTTGAGAGAAAAATGAACTTTATCTGTAACAGCCTCCCTTCTCTTGGGAGTTTTCTTTCTATTCGTTTCCTGCAGCTTCTCAACCTAGTGACTAAAGACTGACTTGCTATCTTTAAAAACCTAAAATGTGACTGCAATGGTTTGCATGTGGTAGCAACTCTTTTATGTACAACAACATTACTTTTCTTTATGAAATGGCACGTTAAGGTACTTTTTAATCTAAAATTGTTTTTTTCTTATGCAATAGAAATTTGCTCTTCACTTAATGAAAGGTATAAATATTTGCTACTATTAGCAATGATATCTGTGTAAGTGTTCTGTCGTTGCCATAAATTACCACAAACTTAGCCCTTTAAACATAGCAAACATATCCCACAAATCCGTAGATCAGAGGTGTAAGTGGGCTTATACTTTGTAGATCTCCTTATCTCATCTACATTCTCCCTTCACTGGCCTCCTTCATCTTCAAATTACTGAGCACTCGTCAAATCCGTCTCTCAAATATCCCTGAATTCTCCTTCTGCTGTATCCTTCTGATTCCAGCCTGAGAAAGTTCTCTGCTTTTAAGGGTTCATGGAGCTAGAATCTAACATAATCATTCTATCAAAGATCTAAAATCTTATTTGCATTGGCAAAGTCCATTTTTATGTGTTAACACAAAATATTCACAAGTTCCAGCAATTTGTGTCTGGACACCTCGGAGGAGGGTATTATCCTGCCTATTATGATTTTAAACATGTGTTTAGTACTATGATATTGCATGATGTATGGTAAAGGTTCCACATACATTCTTTTAAGTTTTCAACAGCTCTGTGAGATGAACACAACTATTTTTACCTTTTTTACAGGGCAGTACTAGAGAGGATTTAAACAAGTTGGTGGATAGAGTCAATTATACTATATGACATACACATTCCTAAAAAGGATTACACTATGAAAAATCACACAATACAAATAATAAATCTTACGGGGGATGTTGAGGTGAAGGGCACACATTTGAGAGTGGGTGTCAGAAAATTTCAGCCTGAGGGTAATTGTGAAGTCATAGAAATAGGGTTATTTGTAATCAGATGGAGAGTTGTAACTTCAGATATAAAAAGGTATAGCGTATAACACATGTAGTAAGCTGGGGGGGGATTTTGAGGGGTGTGTGTGTTCGTTCTGTCTTGGACTCCTACAAAGCTAAGGTCACCCGAGTACAGTTTTGTTCATTTACCTAGTATTCCTCAGGAATGAATTCACGTATAAGCAAACACAAAATTCACACTATAGTTAAATTGTACCATAATAGATCTATTATACTGAAATAAATGTGTGTTTTCAAAACAATTGTTAAAGGAGAATAGACCACAGTAAGAGGCAGAATAATAGCTCAGAGCACTTGAAATCCGTAATAGTGTCTGAAATCATGTTTTACACATAGTCTTTTTCCCTATGAAAGAAAATATAAAAAATAAAAGAGAATTTTTTTTTTTTAAGACAGAGTCTCACTCTGTAGCCCTGGATAGAGTGCTGTTACATCATAGCTCACAGCAACCCCAAACTCTGGGGCTCAAGTGATCTTTTGCCTCAACCTCATAAGTGGCTGGGAATACAGGTGCCTACTACAGCCCCCATCTAGTTTTTCTATTTTTAGGAGAGATGGTAGTCTTATTCTTACTCAGGCTGGTCTTCTGAGCTCAGGCAATCCATCTGCCTTGACCTCCCAGAGTGCTACAATTATAGCATGAACCATCATGCCCGATCCTAAAAGATGATTTGGGGGGAAAATATCCACATTAAAATGAAGTGTTTGTCTTATAATCCTTTTTTGAGATCTTTTGAAGTAGTGAGTCTTTCAGTATGGCCCAAGAAATAAGCATTCTACTGCAATTTCTGGCCTCTATCAACTTTGAACCCATGCATAAACACCCATGCATCCCCAAATCATAGGATGGAATTTTGGAAAAAAAAAAAAAAAACATAGTGCAATTTCAAAGGGTATGCATTCAGACTTGATACCCTTTTCTCAAGTAAACAGGAGAAAATGTACTTTTCTTATACTATTTGCTTAATTCACTTATACCATGACACATCTGTATAAAAGGAGTGGGAAGTTTGGGAGTGAATGACCATTTTCAAGGACTCCCTAAACTCTAGGCACTTTATACACAATCTAATTTTTTTCTCCCCAAAATTTGGTGGAGGAAGTGTCTAATCAACCTACTTATCTCATAGATCGTGAAAATGTGTCTCAAGTGCACTGAACAGCTTTCCCAACATCACACATCAGTAAACTGTGGGTAAGGATTTTTAAACCTTTCTGCCCATTGACAGCGAAGTCTGGTACTTCCTATTCCTTCATAACGAAGTCACGACTGGGTTAAAAAGGATCTCTCTTGATTATTCCTTATCTGAGTTTATAATGTAAGTTTAGTAACTATAAAAAGAAATATTATAATAACCCCTGAAGGAGATTTCCTTTTTTTCCCCATCATTATTTACTTGATCACCCAGTTACTGAAGCCCCAAATCTTGAGGGTTTTTTGTATTCTTCCTCATTCACCACATGTAATAGTTTACGAGTTCTTATTACCTATTAAGCATTTCTTCAGCCTTTCCAAGCCTTTTCATTTATTTAACTCCCCTTCTAATGCAGACCATATTGCCACTTCGACAGACAAGGATCTCCACCATTTACGTCTGCGAATTCATGTTCCAAAACACCAACAAACAGATTTAGCTTGTGATTATGAAATCTGCACGAAATGAACACAATTAAGCCTCTGAAAATACATGGCTTCGTGAGCCCTTGAAAAGCAGAGTAGAGAATCTTACACTACATTTAAACAGAATGCCTGCAGTAATCCATTGTCATGCACATTTTCCCAAGGTTATTAGTTTCATGGCGCTTTGCCAGTGCAGGACAGTCCTCTTCCAGGAATTCAATGGATTAAGAAGTACAGGAAAGCTGTTTTTAATATGTGAAGAAATGTCACAGAAACATTATTTAACACAGATTGAATAGCTAATACACAGGTCTCATAGTCACTGGCAAATTCCAAGAAGCTTCACACTCTCAAGCTTCACTTTCTGTTGACCTCACCTGAAACCAAGTCTTGACCTCCAAAAAATGTGCAGAAAGTTTTAGGTTCATAATTCTTTTTATACGAGTCCCCTATATTCCCTGGGGTGTCTGCTGCAAGCTTCTGCTGTAGATGCCTTCATGAATCTGGATTAGTTGAATAATTAATCAGTGAGTATCTAGTCTTTTCTAAACCTAGGAAGGGAACCTCTTTTTTTGAACAAATGGAGAAAATAATACTCTTTTATTCAAAATCTGTGCAAAAATAATGTCATTTAAAGATGAAGTCTGGAGCATAATTGAGAGTTTTCATGCCGACAGCATCATGAAAGGAATTTTGAAGGCAGCCTCGTTCAGTTAAGAGACCACAGGTGACCATTGTTACAATCCAGACAAGTTTGTGTTGGACTTGGAGAGGGAGGAGGTTCAAAGTCAGGCTTTTCCTGCTACAGTTTTGGAAAAGCGTATTCTGGACCCCAAAGGGGAATGCTGCTCAATGTTTTAATATGTTTGAAAGAATATATGCTGCTTTAATTTTACATTTATTACCCATAACACTGGCATTTTAGGACATAAAGTTACTTTACAAAGTCGTATGAGGTGCATTCATTTTAAAAAATGTATTTCCTTTGGCTATTTTGCACTTCAAAAGATGGATAGGGACCTGTAGGTGCTTGAACCTTGTTTCAGTTTGCTTTATGAATATTTTGAGTGTCTCACTGGTGTTGGGAATGCTTTTAGAATGCCTCGTTCTAATAGTTATTTTGATGTGTGGCTTTATGAATTGGACCCTTTGAAACAAACTGTGTAATGCTCCATTGCCTTGGAGAATTTGCCTCTGTTGTTACACGGTTGCCTTCAGTTTCACCTTAGAGCATTTTAGTTTCTTTTTGCAGAGTGTGGATCCTGAAATGCCTCAGTCATTCCATACTTTGAACCCAAGGGCTAGACAAACGAACACATTGTCTATTGAGGAGCTTACCACAATGGCACTAAGTGATGCTTATAATGACGGGGTCGCTGTGTTAGAGTTGGCAGCTTTTTGGTCCAAGAACACTTGTGTAGCTGTAGCTATATTTTGATAGATCTACACAGTATTCAAGAATTTCACTTGGCTCATTTGCTACTTCCAGAACACTAATTTTTAAATATCTGGTTTGGGTTTTGGTTTCGCTATTGTTCTAATTCTCGCCTTGGTAATTCTTTGTTTATGCAGGATGCTAATTTGTGGCTCAACCTTAAGTTTACATAACCCTCCAACACCTGCCAGTTTCCTTCTCCTTTGTTATCACTGAAAGCACCATCATCAAATAATGTTCTCATTGGTACTGGAGCCATCTTTCTAGAATAGATAAATTACATTTCCACCAGCTCCCTTCTCTTCTTAAGATTCTCTGATATGTATGATCTATGCCACTGCTACTGCATTTAATGGTTGAGAATATTAACCATGTTTCTTGCACTCACATTCTACACCCCTCTTTAGAGATACTCGTAAACATATGACATTTCTAATATTAGGAAATAGTATACTTAGAATAATATTTATTTTCCACCTAGCTTGTTAATTTGCATGTATCCACGAACACTAATTATTTATCATAGTAGTTAATAAATACCTCTCTCAACCGAGGCACTGTGCTCTAAACTATGATTATAAAAGTAGACACAATTAATTTCTTTAGACAACTATGTAGGTCTTTCATAATATCCTTCCTGGTCCAGACCTATCTAATCACAGACACAAAAGGGAATATTTAGTCCCATCTCTTCTCAGAATTCACTTTGTTATTCTTATACTATTTTATATATTGCACCTTAGGTGCGTGTCTGAATAGCTTCCTTATTAAATGTTATATCTCTTGATGGATATTTGGTATTTGTTTTTACAGAATAGAAATAACAGATGCAAGAGCTGCTTCATTATGTTCTTTATATTTGACAGTGAAAACTAAGCCTATGACAGACATCATTTTTTGGTTAATGACCATGGTCATAGTTTCTTTATATTTGACAGTGAAAACTAAGCCTATGACAAACATCATTTTTTGGTTAATGACCATGGTCATAGTAGAATAAGTTGACCAAATTCAACAAATTTTCATCTTGACACATATGGAATATATAAACTCATCAATTTCATTCTCTTAGTGCCCCCCACCAACCCCTGTTAAGGAAACTCAACAACAAAATTCAATCCTAAGCAGAAGATTTGGGGTGCACATTTGTGTGACACAATGTATAAAATTGGGAATCTAAAACAGAATGCCATTTTGAAAAGTTTCCAATGTCTTCATACAAAGATTTGCTTTGTATTTGCTAGAAATAAGACTTCCTAAGTTCATCTATGAAAATACTATGTTGGTTTCTATTCAGAGGAGCTGCCTCCAAAGTCTTTATCTACTTTTCTATAGATGAAATAGTGGCACAATCCATTATTGAGGTAAACAGTGTCTTTTTAATGATCAGTAGTGGGTGTCTAATTACACGATTAATATCTGATCTTGCTGAGATGAGAACCTTGTCAGAAAATTGTATTTTCTACAAAAAATCTTGGTAGTTCCATCTTGCAGTATAGTATTTTTCTTCCAAGGCAATCCTTTTTCTCTGTCCTTGGCCTTCAAGTCTACAAAATCCCCGTGTAACTTTCAGGTTTATTAGGGGAGGCAGCACCTATATTATTTCATAAAGTGAAAACCAGGCTGCCGCTTTTGAACTATAAAATAAGTTGTCCTGACCATAACTCAAGCCATCCCCAAGACGCTCTGTGAGCACCTGCATAAAATGTTCCCCAGAAAAAACAAGGAAACATGAAGTAAAGGGCAAACTTCTTCGACCATATCCTGGAGAGAACTATGTGAGCAAGTGAGATTTTATTCCCCGACATACAATGTCCTCTCCCAGTCCAATCAATCTCCCTCGATTTGTGGTACAGGATGGGTGCTAAGTGACAAGGCTATTAGATTGAAGTGAAAAATTCTCTTACATCACGTCATTTAATTGCTAACATTAAACGCATCAATACTTTCTTAATATTTGATATTTTGAATGCCTACATCCAAGATAGTGTTTAATATTTATAAATATTGGGCATTTTATTTGATTCTTCAAATCATCATCATTTATTATACCTAAATAAAGTTGAATTTCTTCGTATCTAACACAATGTGTCTCATCTGCCTAAGAAATAGAATATGAATATAAAAAATAATACAGTGCACCATGTTGCAAAGAATCATTTAGATCTTTGGTGTTGACTTTTTAAAAGGGTAAGAACCGGGGAAAGCCAGACCCTGAAACCACATTTTAGTCATTTGTTTTCTCTTTGACGTTGCATGACGGCTATTCAAATTCACTCCATCTCTTCCTGCTCAAACTTCTCAAAACTTTAATTTGTCTGCGTCTCTAGTTTTAAGGTCTTTTTCCTCCAAGGCTTTTCTAATTTAAATCAATCTTACCTTTTATAACTGTCTTGAGTTAAGGCCCTATACTCATTACTCCTATTAGCATGACAAAATATAGTTTATCAAACTTACACAATCTTTATTAAAAGAGATGAGCAGGCTCGGCACCCGTGGCACGGTGGTTATGGCGCCAGGCACATACACCAAGGCTAGTGAGTTTGAACCCAGTCCAGGCCAGTTGACAATGACAACTACAACAAAAAATAGCCCAGCATTGTGGCAGGCGCCTGTAATCCCAGCTACTTGGGAGGCTAAAGCAAGAGAATCACTTAAGCCCAAGAGTTTGAGGTTGCTGTGAACAGTGATGCCACGGCACTGTACCAAGGGTAACGTAGTGAGATTCTGTCTCTAAAAAGAAAAAAGAATGGTGCCTGTGGCTCATATACTGGCCCCATATACTGAAGGTGGCAGGTTCAAACCTGGCAATGGCAAAAAAAAAAAAAAGTCAGATGAGCATAAAATAGTAAGTTAAGAGAACATTAGAATTAAAATTGATTGAATTTTATTGAATTTTATCCAAATTTTGTCTAAAGCTTGGGATACTCCATGGAATAACATTACCCAGGTAGCAATGATAAAAGAACGTATTCAGCATGGTATAAACTGATGTGTACGGTATTCTTTGGGGAATTTCCTGCTCATGGAAAATGAAAATAAAAGAATCCCCTGACCCCAAAAAAGGGTATGTGTGTGTGGTAGGTCCCTGCCCACTTGGTTTAGCTGAACACAAAGAGCAGCTGTATTTGATACCAGCTACCATGTACCCTGACGTTCAGGATGTTTAACCCACAGAGCACTCCTGGGTTGAAATTCGTGCCTAAATTCAGTATCTGTTTGCCTTTCTGAACTCAATTTTTCTCTTAAATGGAAACGGCAGTAATAATACACGTTGTGTAGCTTTGCACTAAGAATTAAAAATGAGAAAATCGCCATAAAGCTCATACAACAGTAAATGGTACTGAGTAAGTTTTGAGGGCATGTTGGTGATAACAATGGTCTGATCTGTTAAGAAAAAATGGATTTGCTATTGAGTTGACTCATTTTTCTCACGTTAATGAACAGTCTTTGACAGTACAACAAAATGGCTATAATCAACAATAAGTTAGGGTATACTTTAAAATAACTACAAGATTGAAATTGGAATATTCCTAAAACAAAAAAATAATAAGTGCCTAAGGAGATGGATACTCCCTGTTTTAATTAATTCACGTATTAGCCTGTATCAAAACATCTCATGTGCCCTAGTAAGATATGCAATGATTACATGACCGTAACAATTTGTTTAAAAAAGAAAACTCCGGCTCAGCACCCATACCTCAGTGGCAAAACAGAGAACTCCGGTGAGGTACCCATAGCCCACATGCACCAAGGCTGACAGGTTCAAACCCTGTCTGGGCCTGCTAAACAGCAATGACAATGACAATAACGACAATAGCAATAATTAAAAAAAAAAAAGCTGGGTGTTGTGGTGGGTGCCTGTAGTCCCAGCTTCTTGGGTGGCTGAGGCAAGAGAATCTCTTAAGGCCAGGAGTTTGAGGTTGCTGTCAGCTACGATGCCATGGTACTCTACCTAGGGCAACATAGTGAGACTCTGTTTCAAAAGAATAAAATAAAATAAAAAATAAAAAAAAGAAAACACCAACATATTTGTAGAATGTCAATTCAATTTTGATTATGTACTATTCACATTCTGTTCAAATTATATTGACCAAAGTGTGCAGAAAAACGATGTATTAATTTTGTAGCTATTATTTTTTTTTTAAATTCAGTTAGTTTGTAAATTAGATAATTCCTTAAAGGGTAAATTAATGTTTTAAAAATAATAACTATACTAATAATAATTCACTCAATATTTCTCAAACACTTTTTGAAAACCTCATTTCAGTGTTTTTTCTAAATAGTTTTAAGTGTGTGTTAGAAAGGATAAGAGGCAAGCATAACTGAGGCCGTAAGTGGAAATACTAGCAAGCTTGTGTTCTTTTGTTTTGGGTGAGAGGCAGACATTCCTTCCTCTGAGATTCCCCATTTATTTTTTATTATGGCTTTACATTATGAAACAATTTTTGGAGGCTTCAAGCCATCCGTTTACCAATTGTGTATATTTTGAAGTAAGCAAATGTATGCTTATTTTGTTTCTTTTATTCCCCCATGGAATATGTTACCTTGTCCTCTTTGAAAAGCTTCTCCATACTGATGGGATACTTTTCTTTCAGACATTTATCTTTGTCAGAATATTCAGCAGTCATGAAGCCAGTCCTTCTTTTCCTTATTACAATTGATTTTTGTTAGTCTTTTGCTAGGGAATATAGTTACTACATGATCCCAGAGTCCTTTGCGTCGTATTCATGAAGATAACATAGTGAATAAAATAAGTGTCATTGATTAGACCCGTTGCTCGCACACTTATACACGCACAAAGTAACAAATTGCTCTCAGAAAAGGGCAGTTCTGTATATTGGCAATAGTTTGCCCTGACAGGTGCCGTAAGAAGATCTTCTATCCAAGTCAACGTTGCAGATGGGACTCTCCCGAGAATCCAGCATTCACCTTGTGGGGTGTTGAGGAATCAGGCCTCAGGTCTCTGTGCTCCCAGGTTCTTGTTTCCCAGTACTGAAAAATGATTTTTGGTACTGAGTCGACAGAACCAATGAGCAAAGCCATGGGGCAAAGGGCCAGAACTGTATTAAAGATGAAAGCCAAGTACGCTCCAAAGAAGGGCAGGTCAGTCGCTCAGAGTGGCAGAGTCACTGATTTTGACAAGACAGAGCCTTTTATGCTGACTCCCTAATTTTATGTTAAATGGTGGGGGCTGCTGGAATATTCATGGTTTTTCTTGGAAAAGGGTGTAGAATTCCTGAAATTTGGAACTCACCCCTTTTCTATCCTTGTAAGGCAATTTCTGAGTGTTATCCTGGTTTTTATGAACTGTCATGGCACTGGAGGGTGTGATTTTTTACTGTGTCACTGAGGGTAGTTCATTGTCAATGAGGGACATTGTTACCCCAGCAGTGTGTGCTCCAAAGACCCCTATGGAGGCCTTGATGAGAGAGCTACTTTGCAGTTTCTCTGCTTCTTTCTGATGGGTCAGTCCTTGGAGACCCTCTATTCTAGACCAAATACTTGGTCAGTCCTTGGGGGCCTTCTCGACACAACATCTTGTTTTTTCTTGGGAGTCTCTTCCCTAGAGTCTTAACCAGGCTATCTACAAAGCAACCCAGCTCAGTGTGACCTCATCTGCCTGTCCATGTCAGAAAATCCCTGGCATATTAATCAGTCTCCCAAAATAACCAGGTCCCCCAAACAATTCAAGGTCTTTACCTGCCAAGTCTCAATTGGCCCTCTTCTCATAACAATTCAGGCCAGCCAGACCCAAGCCAGTCCAGAAATATTCTAACCACATCCATCATCCAACCTGCTCATGTCTAACTCCCCAACCAACAATGCCAGGTATATATGTGTGTGTGTATATATGTGTCTATGCACATATGTGTGTGTATGTATACATGTGTATGTTATGTATGTAGAGATATTCTTATACATGGGTACCTGCATGCATGCATTTACATGAAGTAGAAAGATATGGGAGAAGCTATTTTCTTCTTTTGTTTATTTTACACTCAGTAAATTTCTCATATTCTAAATTTTAGCCCACATTTAGGTATTGTGCACATAATTTATGTGCATTTTAATACCAGTTGTTTCTTTGTATGTGGAAAATGCACACTTAAAAAGTGAAAAGATCTGTATATTTAGCAATACATTTTAAGAGTGGCCACAAAGTTATTATGAACATGACCAATACCTCTGAACTGACGTGTGGAAAATATCTGTATGATGAGAACATATGAATGAGATGTTGTCCCTGCTGATTTTTAGCTATTCAGCCTTAAGTAAATTACTTAATTTTTCTGTATCTGAGATTTCTCATTTATACAACAAGACTTTAATCATTAATCATGTCTTTTTATAAGATTGTTGATTATCATATTTTCTTAGTTTCTGCCTCTTTTCTGGAAGGAAATATTTACTTTTAAAAGTATATCTCTCACAAAATATTCATATTTTCATACTGTTTCTTCATATTTTAGGAAAGCAATTTAAGGGACTAAGTCTGTATATATCAAATATGAAACACAATTTTATCATAAACTGCAAAGTAATTTCCTAGATTGTTTAGCTGAAGGGCACAAAAAAAAAAAAAAAGAAAAGAAAAGAAAAAGAAAAAGAAAAAATCTAGGTTAAAAGCATTTTGAAAATATGCCTAAGGAAAGTGCCACCAGCAAAATCACGCATTTGTTGTAGCTCATGATTTATTAATTCTCTTACTGCAGAGTAAAAATAAATGGCCTATCATGTTAATGAATAGCTCACATGTTAATAAGAACAATGTGTTCATACCTACCACCCTCCAGGATAAATCGTCACATCTGGCGTCCAACTCCCTCATTCACTCTGGATTTTAATAGCCTACATCCTTTACTTGGGTTAGTAACTTCGTTGCCTTAGGAACACCTAGAAATGTTTATGGTGAATGATATTCTGATTTTCTTAACAATAACATATATATTACCAAGAGTATTATGTAAAATAATTAGGGCTTGGTTCCCATAGCTCAGTGAGTAGGGTATTGGCAGGTTCAAGCCCGGCCCGGCCAGGTAAACAACAATGACAACTGCAAAAAAGAATAGCCATGCATTGTGGTGGTTGCCTGCAGTCCCAGCTACTCGGGAGGCTGAGGCAAGAGAATCACTTAAGCCCAAGAGTTTGATGTTGCTCTGAGTTGTGATGCCACAGCACTCTACCCAGGGTGACATAGTGAGACTCTGTCTCAAAAATAAATAAATAAATACATATAAAATAATTAGGTAGACTATTGAAAATAAATTATTTGTATATATGTTTAAAATGTGAATCAATTTGTAGATTTATGAAAAAAATCAAAGATAGAAGAAGAAAATATTTATATGAAGGAGGTTTAATTTCATCTAACTAGATATATAAAATGTTCCAGAAGGAACTCCATCAAATGTTATTTCGAAGCTTAGGAGAGTGATTTAGAATGGAAAACCCTTTGCAAAGTTTGATGACAGTTCTGTGAATTCTGGTAACACTTTCACTATTGTATGGATTTCATATTTTCTAATGGGCAAATACAAGTTATAAAAGAACATATGCTCACTAGAAAAGACAAATGACGTAGGAAAAAGATGACTAAATAAAAGGAAAATCCTATCTCAAAGATAGTCATTGGACCCACATGGTCATCACCTGTATGGTGATTTTTAACATGTTATCCTATTTTCATCTCAGTATTTTCCCAATTGCACATGGACCATTTGGGGTATTGCTTACTGCAGTGTGTGTGTGTGTGTGTGTGTGTGTGTGTATGCGGGTGTGACTGCGCGCACATGCCAGGCAATAATCTTTGCCCTTTGCACTAACTAACATAGTATTCAAAAGTTAACGAGATGTCAAGAACCGTGAAGGGTCTGAAATTTTACCCTACTTGCAAACTTACAAGTGAACTGCCAGGGTTTCATTAACTCTAGCAGAACACACAGAGACACCTAGTCAGGAACACAGGACTTGATTTCCCCTGGCACAGCAGGCATCACCGGCTTCACGTTTGCTGTGTTTCCCCTGGTTCTCTAGGGCACTGCAGACATTCCAGGCAGACGCTCGATCTGTAGTGGGTTTTTGTCACAGATGGCAAAACTCAAGTTTAGGTAACCCCCAAAATGCATGACAGAGCTGCTTGCAAACCTGCCCAGCCTTTGCCCTGGAGGAAGACATTATCTTTTTTCTTCAACAGCAAGCAAATCTGCACTTTACCCTGAAGGAAGACAAACATCCTTCTGAAGAGAGTCCAGAATTATGCCTCTTTGCAAATGACATGCAAAGCCAGAAGAGACCTAGCCCCCCAACAAAATGATGTAGTTTTAACAAAGCTAGCAAAATCAGACTCACTTCTCCAGAAATTTGAACTGTGAGTAAGAAGATTCAGACCGAATCAATTCTGCCTAAAAGAGAGAAACAAAATTGGGAGATCTAGCTGGTCTCTATTTGGCTTTGTAAAAATGACATCTGAATAAGCTATACTGGATATAGATTGTCTTGAGTGTTTCACTGTCATATGCAATACTCCCAAACGCAGATACAGATTTTTTTCATACATGCCTAATTGGTTTTTAAACCAAATTAGTAGAATTTTTGCTGGGTTGGTGAGATATGAGAGAACCTATTTTTTTTTTTTTTTTATGTCTTCACACATTCTATTCAGATCTTACACCGACAGTTGTTTCCTTTATCTGCTGAGGACCAAAGATTTTGTTAAATAGTAGATCTCAGTTTTGTTTCAGAGGGCTTCCCAATATTTTCCTAGGTATTTTTGTTGCTGTTGTATATTTTTATATTGTATAATTTTAGGCATTAAAGTCCATGAGAATCCTCCCTGTGATTTATATTTTATATCAATTCATATTTATTGCTTCACATTTTTTGTTTTTAAAGAGGAGATTCAACTTCATTTTCTAGTGTTGTTGTTTAGAGGAAAGCTAACCTGCTTTAACAAGATCCTTAAAATAATTTTACTTACATAATGTAGATGTTTATTTTTCTCTCTTATCACCATTCCCTGGTTATAAGACCTGCCCACGTGGGGCAGCATTGATTCATGAAGTCATTTGATCATCATTCTTCCACCTACTCCACGCTTCTCTTTATTATATTTTCAGGAGACATTGCTCCAAAATTCAGGCTGATTAACCGTAGATGAGTCACCCCAGACATTTCACCTGCTAACCTCAAATGGGAAATGATATTCAATTGGATTACATCATCACCCTCCCCAACCTACCTTCACCGAGGGCTGGAAAATATAAGAAACACATCTAGTCAGGCAGTCAGCTGCAATTCTGTTGACATACAAGAAATGAAACTGTAGCAAGTACTTTACCTAGAGATACAATATTTTATTTATGCTAGCGACTAATGGAGAATGATACCCCAACAAAACGATGTAGCTTTAACAAAGCTAGCAAGATCAGACTTGGTTCATTAAAATGAATCAAGGGGCTCGGTGCCTGTGGCTCAACAGGCTATAAGGCACCAGCCACATACACCTGAGCTGGCGGGTTTGAATCCAGCCCAGCCCGCCAAACAACTATTACAGCTGCAACCAAAAAATGGCCGGGCATTGTAGCGGGCACCTGTGATTCCAGCTACTTGGGAGGCAGAAGCAGGAGACTCGCTTGAGCCCAGGAATTGGAGGTTGCTTTGAGCTGTGATGCCCTAGCACTCTATCCAGGGTGATAGCTTGAGGCTCTGTCTCAAAAAAAAAACAAAAAACAAAAACAGCAATAAAAGTATCTTAATTCATAGGATTTGTTGTGAGGATTAAGTGAGTTAAGTGAAATCATAATAATTACTTAGTAAACCAACAGCAGCTTTTGTT
>CAUYON010119876.1:0-17352 GCA_963573935.1 Arctocebus calabarensis
GGTTGCTGTGAGCTATGATGCCACAGCACTCTGTGGCTCAGCAAGTAGGGCGCCGACCCCATATACCGAGGGCAGCGGGTTCAAACCCGGCCCTGGCCGAACTGCACCAAAAATTAGCCGGGCGCTGTGGCGGGCACCTGTAGTCCCAGCTACTTGGGAGGCTGAGGTAAGAGAATAGCTTGCGCCCAAGAGCTGGAGGTTGCTGTGAGCTGTGACTCCACAGCACTCCACTGAGTGCGATAGAGTGAGACTCTGTCTCCACCAAAAAAAAAAAAAATAATAATAATCAATATCTGAAATAATATCTGCCAAATAACAAACACGCAATAATTTTTGAACAAAAAAAATCTTTGGCTTCCCTAAGCATTTATATATATTTATCAGAAATTAGCTCTTAAATTGATTCTTCAAAATTGAGGCTAGTGTGACCTAATAGATCAGCTTTTAATCATAACCTATTATTTTAAAGCTATAGAAGAATATAATATTTATCAGGTCACTTTAATATGATAGAAATATATATATGTATATAAAACATATGTATTTTTAAACCCCTTCTGTTTTTTCTAAATTATATAAGATCTTAAGACTTTATTTTTAATTTTTAAATTATATTAATTTATTTAAATTGACAAATTATAATTGTATATATTTATAGGGTACAGTATGATGCTTTGGTATACGTATACATTGTGGAATGGCTAAATCAAGGTATTCAACAGAGCACTTAAAATCTATTCTTTTAGCAACTTTCATACAGATATTAACTATAGTCACTGTGTTGGACAATAGCTCTCTTATTCCTTTTATCTAAAAATCTGTAACCTTTGATACACATCTTCCCTCACACTCTTACCCCTACCCATCCTCCCCTAATCACCATTCTACTCTCTGCTTCTATGAGTTCAGCATTTTTAGATTCCACATGTAAGTGAGACCATGTGGTATTTGTTTTTCTGCACCTGGTTTATTTCCCATAACGTAATGCCTCCAGATTCATACATATTGTCACAAATGAGAGGATTTTATTCCTTTTAAAGGCTAAATGATATTTCATTGTGTATATATACCATATATTCTTTGTTTATCAGTCGATGGACACTTGATTTCATATCCTGGCTATTGTGATCAATGCTGCAGTAGACAGGGGAGTGCAGATCTCTCTGATATTGTGATTCCATTTCCTTAGGGTATATACCCACTAATGAGATTGCTGGTTCCTATGGTAGTTCTATTTTTAATTTTGGTGGGGGGGACTGCATACTGTTTTCTACAATGGCCGTACTAATTCACATTTCTAGGCTATAGAGAAAGTTCCCCAGGAGTTTCTTTTTCCCCATATCCTAGCCAACACTTGTAATTTTCTTAAGGCTTTCAATTCAGCATATTTTTAAATGATAACAGACAACTACTATGATTAGTAATAAAAATTGACAAAATTGCCAACCTTCAAAAAGAAAGTAAAATAATTAAGATAACTTGAAATTTTATTATCTTCATCTTCCTTCTGTTGGGTTAAGTAAAATAATAAACTGCTGAAAATTTAATTTCTCACTGCACTTCTGATTCATATTTGTGGACTATCATAGCTTGTTTAAAATGATGAACAAATGCTTCTTTTTTTTTTTTTTGAAACAGAGTCTCACTTCATTACCCTGGGTAGAGTGCTGTGGCATCATAAGTTTACAGCAACCTCAAACTCTTGGGCTTAAGCAGTTCTCTTGCCTCAGCTTCCCAAGTAATGGGGACTACAGGTGCCTGCCATAGCGCCTGGCTATTTTTTTTTTTTTTAATTGTAGTTGTCGTTGTTTGAGAGGCCCGGGCTGGGTTCGAACCTGCCAGCTCTGGTGTATGTGGCTGGCACCTAGCTGCTGAGCTACAGGTGCAGAGCCAGACCAGATGCTTCTTGAAAAACTGACCACAACTCCAGGAGAGGGGATTAGTGTGCTGCCACCTGATGGGCACAATGTAAGGGTATATAGGACACACCCTGGGTGAAGGGCTCAACTACAACTTGGACTTTCTCTAACAAACACAATGTAACCTAATTGTTTGTACCCTCATATTAGCATGAAATAAAACAAATTAAAAAAAAATGAAAAACTGACCACCAGAGGTACAAAACAAACCCTTCACAAACTGCACTGATAAAAAGTCTTTGTCCTCAGTACAACCCTAGGAGTCTCACAAATCAAACTGAAATCTTATTTCTTTTTTTAGTTAGAACAAGAACTTTCTTGCAATGTATATACTATCTGACTTATCTTCAACATACATATCTGTAAAGGGATACTGCAGCGGCTACAGACAGCATGAAAAGGCCCCTCTCTGCATCAGGATCTCTCTATTGTCTAAACAGAGCAGCTACAGGGGCATGGAAGGACGGCCGCACACAACACAGAACATCTGTCAGTGTCCTTGAAACTATCAGTTAGGGTCACAGAACAGTATTTACAATGATTTCCTCTGAGTTTACAAATCTAAAATTGTATATATAAATGAAAAGAAAAGTGCTATCTGGGTATGACTGCTTTCTCTCTTCTCACTTTACCTCCACAAACTAAGATCTTACTCTTTAATAACTCTTTGTCTAGTAGAAGAATTTATTGAGAAAAATAGACTAGACTCATCACACCTATGTCTTTCCTGTTTCTTAATTGTTTCTGTCATGGTGAAGGGAGGATACCTAAGAAAAGTAAAGTCTAAAAAAAACAAAGGGTTCTCATAGTAGCCTAAGCACACTCCTGCATATAAGAAAGATATTTGTACCAGAATGTTTATTGCAACCCAATTCATAATTGCTAAGTCATGGGAAGAATCCCAAGTGCCCATCAACCCATAAATGGATTAATAAATTGTGGTATATGTACACCATGGAATATTATGCAAGCTTAAAAAAGATGGAGAAGTCTTCTTACCTCTTTCATGTTTACATGGAGGAAACTGGAACATATTCTTCTTAGCAAAGTATCTCAAGAAGGGAAGAAAAAGTATCCAATGTACTCAGCCCTACTATAAAATCAAGAATATAAGGAAAGGGGATAGGGAGGGGAGAGGGGAGGATGGGTGGAGGGAGGGTAATTGGTGGGACCACACCTATGGTGCATCTTGCAAGGGTACATGTGAAATTTACTAGGTGTGGAATATAAATGTCTTAACACAATAACTAAGAGAATGGCATGAAGGCTATGTTAACCAGTTTGATGAAAACATTTCAAATTGTATATAAAACCACCACATTGTACCCCATGATTGCATTAATGTATACAGCTGTGATTTAATAAAAAAAGAAGAATTTGTAAAACTTAGCTTTCTGGGTCCTTGAAATGAATGCTTGTTGTTTGCTTCCACTTCTGTAAACCCTACACATGGTTTGATACCTCCAAGGAGAAATAATATGGTAATTCCTTCATTTGTCTACTTGTGAGTCCAATAAAAGGACAAGTATAGAGCTTAAGGGGGGAGCTCATTACTTTAAGGCTGATGGCCTGCTGAGTTTTCCCACCAGCAAATATAATTCCTTCCCCTATAAGCTTTGGTGAGAGTCTATTGGTTTCAACTTACCAGTCCTGCAACAATGGAGCAAGGCAGAACAGATTTTGATGACAAAAGATTGCTTTGATTTTTCTGAATATTCTTGAATTTATTTAGGTCAATATACTAAAGATATGGTTCAGTAAAATGGTCCTAATTTAACCTTGCCTTTTATAATTAAGCCTTCCCATTACACAGCAGTTTCTTTTTAATACATCCTTTATCATTCTAACTCACACTCCCAAACTATTCAGGATTTAAATTTTCTCCTTTATCAAAAAACATTTCCCCAACTATATTCCTGTCAATCTCAACCTCCCTGTAAAAACAAAAACGCAAACAACAATATCTCTCATACTGCCAATGGGATATAGAATGGACTGCTCTATAAAGGTCAACCCAGTACGTATCATATTTACAAATACATTCCTCTTTGATTCAGCAATTCTTTTGAGAATCAAACAATTACCCTTGTAGGAAGTGACATGCAATAATTAAAACATTTTTTTCTAATATTCAAAGACTGGAAACAGCACAAGTGTCTGTCTATAGGGATTGATTGTACGAATTGGAGTATATCCACAGAATAGAATAGTGCCACCATAGCAGAGCATAAAGAATGGCACTGGATGGGGGGGACCAGGGAGGGAGGGAATCTTTTCTGTGCCCTTTTGTGGTTGATGCGGCTCAACACCACAAGCAGCCTCTGTGGTTTTGTGGAGCTGCTGTGCCAGCTGAAAGGCAGCAGCCTTTTTCTGCAGAGACCAGCCCTGATGATACTCCACTGTAGCTAACCTGACCACCCCAACGCCAAGTTCTCACAAAGCTGCTGCTGTTGGCGATAGGTACCCACCTTGCTCTGATGGAAGTTGTACTAGTGGGAAGTATGCAATCACGTTCCTAAATGGTTGGAGTATTAGCACAACAATTCATTTCTGTTCACCTCCCAAGTGCATGTTCCAACTGATCTTTTCAGATATGATAATACATGTTTCAAGTTTACAACTCCTGAGAAGGAAGAAGCATGATGAAATTTCAGAAAAAATCTGTGAAATCTTAGTCTTTGGAATTTAGTCTTTGGATACAACAACATTTTTACCTAAGTGACGGGCCAAAATCCTAAACCTTCTTTTCTGGGAGCAGTCTGGGAAAACATTCAATGATGTAGTACACTATGGAATTGCTGAAATGTAGTCTGAGTTTTGGGAATTACATGATGTGTTACAATAGCTGGGGCCCCAGGGATGGTGATGTACTAGACCAGCTGTGGACCAAGACTCATTCAAGTCTCCTGAATAGCGGACACCCAGTTTCTCAGTATGAACAGCATGGGAGAAAGTAATTTCCTGCAGACCTTTTCCCCAAACCTGCTTTATTTGTACTTATTGTTCGAGAGTTTTTTTTTTTTCCTTTGTTTCAAGCATGTTCATGATTGATCACTGAAGGGTGTTCATGATTGATCATTGAAGCATTTTTATGATAGCTATTTTAAAATTCTTATCAGATAATTCCAACATCTGTGTTGTCTTGCTATAGGCCTCTGTTGATTGTCTTTCTCACTCAAGTTGAGGGTTTTTTATTTGTTTTTGATGAGTGATTTTTGTTTGTGTCCTGGACATTAGGGGTATGATGTTATGAGACTCTGGATCTCATATAAATTTTCTGTTTTGTCAAGCTTCCTCTGATTCCACACTGCCAAGGGAAGGGGGTCTGCCTTGTTATAGCCAAATGAGGTGGAAGCCCAGTTCCTTGCTCAGCTTCTCCTAACACGTGGGTGCTTTGTTACTGCTGTGGTTGGTGCGGGTCTGGCTCCGCACTAGGCCTCTGCAGTAACCCATGGCTGGCAGGGGGAGAGGGGTATCTGATCATAGCTGTCCACATGTCCTCCACTGACAATGTGTGTGTGGGGATTCACTATCTCCACGAGGTGGTAAAATATCCTGGCTTCATACTCAGCCCCCACATGAGCAGAGAGAGGTATAGCCCTTATGGGATATTATGCTGATACAGTATACACTAGATTTCATCTTTTTTATTCACTTAAAAAAACATTTTATACATACACAAAAGTAGAGAGATGAGTATAATGAATTCCATATGCCCATCATCCAACTTCAATAATTACATTTTTTTTTGAGTCTAGTGAAGTGCAGTAGCGAGAAGGAGGGGAAGAGTAGAACAAGGAGTTCAATCTGTAACTGACTGTGAACTGTCAAGTGAGAAAACTCACTACCTTTGGACCAGCCAACAATTATGTTTTACCAATCTAGTTTCATCTATTTCCCATAAACTCTTTTTCTTGTTTATATATTTTATAGTGAATTCCATATGTTATTTTATTTAGTAATACATATTTCATATGGAATTAAAAAACTATAATCTCAATTCCGTTGTCATTCACAGCAAAACTAATAATCATTCCTTAAAATTATTTTTTGACAACATTCAGATTTTCATGACAAGCCTTGTTTTTTTAATTTTTTTTTTTACAGTTGTTTCTTTAAAATTTGCAGCTCTCATCTTAAAAACAAACAACCTGACAAACATTCCCCTCTTGGTAATTTGTCTGCTTCCTTTTATGTTTAAATTCCACAAAGGAGATGTCTAAATTCACTGTCTAATTCTTCATCTCCCATTTTCTCTTTAACCCATTTTGATCAGGATTGTGTCCCCATAAACCTGCTGGAATCTCATCATCAATGTTTTCAAATCCAATGATTCTTTTCAATATGTATTCAAATCCCAAGCAGTAGAGAAAGCTGATGTTTACCTTCTGGGATACGTTCCTCAGTTGGTTTCTGCAACATTATACACATCTTCTTTTCCTACCTCACCTGCTATCCCTTGCCTCCTTGATCTCTGACTTTTGAAATACTCTAGGAAGTATTTGGTTCTCTTTTCTTCGGTATATGGTTGTCTTTTCTTAGGTGACAACCAGAATTTTTATGTTCATCCTAACCTTTCCCCTAACCCCCAGCTATGTGTCAAGTTAGCATATTTAATATCTTCTTTTTGATGTCTAATAGACATCTTAAATTTGATTTTTCAATCCTGCCTCAAATCAGGCTGTCCTCTTCCCCAAGTCTTCTTCCTCATTTAGTAAATGCCACAAAAATAGTAAAAGAAAAGAGTTATAAGTTAACCTGGCACTGTAAACAGATTATCTGGGGAGGCCTCTCTGAAGAAGTGATATCTGAGCAGAAATTAGAATGATGAGAGTGATAGTGCTGGTTAAAAGACAAGAGATGGAAGGAAAGAGAGAGAGAAATTGAAATCTAAGAATCATTCTTTATTTTTTCTTTTCTAATCCCTACATCCAGTCTAATCAATAAATTCTTTTGCTCTACCTTCACAAGTACTCTGGAATCTGACCAGTCTTCATTACTTCCATTGCTACAGCTGTTTTCCAAGTCACCATCACTTTTCAGTTGGACCACTGCAGTAACTCTCCAAGTTGTCTTCCACTAGACTGTAATCTCTATTAGAATTGAGACTCATTTTATTTGCTGATGTATCCTGTGTACTTGCAACAAAGCCTGGTGGATATTGAAGCTCATTATTTTTTATTTTTTTATTAAATCACAGCTGTGTACATTAATGCAATTATGGCGTGCAATGTGCTGGTTTTATATACAATTTGAAATACTTTCATCAAACTAGTTAACATAGACTGCACCGCATTTTCTTAGTTATTGTGTTAAGACATTTATATTCTACACTTAGTAGATTTAAAATGTACCCTTGTAAAATGCACCACAAGTGTGGTCCCACCAATTACCCTCCCTCCACCCATCCTTCTCCTCCCCTCCCCCTCCTCTTTCCTTTTCTTCTTGGGCTGTAGTTGGATTATAGCTTTCATATGAAAGTGTGGGTGCTTATAAATTGGTTTCATAGTAGGGCTGAGTACATTGGACACTTTTTCTTCCATTCTTGAGATACTTAATCATCAGAGAAATGCAAATGAAAACCACTTTGAGATATCATCTAACTCCAGTAAGATTGGCCCACATCACAAAATCCCAAAACTATAGATGTTGGCGTGGATATGGAGAAAAGGGAACACTTCTGCACTGCTGGTGGGAATTCAAACTAATACATTCCTTTTGGAAAGATGTTTGGAGATCATTTAGGGATCTAAAAATAGACCTGCCATTTGATCCTTCAATTCCTCTATTAGGTATATATTTGGAAGACCAAAAATCACTTTATAACAAAGATAAGTGCATCAGAATATTTATTGCAGCCCAATTCATAATTGCTAAGTCATGGAAGAAGCTTATGTGTTCATTGACCCATGAATGGATTAATAAATTGTGGTATTTGTACACCATGGAATATTATGCAGCCTTAAAAAAGATGGAGACTTTAACTCATTTATGTTTACATGGGTGGAGCTGGAACATATTCTTCTTAGCAATATATTGATTCTCATTAAATTGTTGAATGAATGAATAATTTCTCTACTTTCCTCAGCCAGAGTAATCTTTTAATGAGATTCCAGATGCTTAATACACATTTGTCAGTGGTTTTGAAACACAATTAAACTTAAAATCTGAATCTAATCTTACATGATCTGTCTCCTGCTTATCTCTCCAACTTTCCAACATACCTTCAGTCGCCTTTCTCCTTTCTCCCTCTACTTCGGCTATGTCTGTTTCCTTGATGTACTACAAATATGCCAAGCATGCTCCTACTTCATGGCCCACATGGGCCTTTCCCTTGGAACATTCTTTCCCTAGATCTTTACCTGGTTGGCTCCTTCTCCCTCTAGTTCTGCTCAAATGCTTCTTCAGAATAGCCTCCCTTACGATCTTACTTTAGAGTGCTATTTTAACTCATAGTTCTCTTTCCTTTTTCTATGATTTTTTTTCCTTTATAACCCTTTTTACCAGAGGACAATTATTTATTAATTTACTTCTTTCTTGTCTGCCTTATTTGCTAGAATGTGAGACCCATGAGATATGCATTTATGTAACTGTAGCTCAATAATGTTGAATAAAGAGCTGTACTAATCCAGAAACAGAACCTTCGTGCCTTACAGGTGAAGACATTGAGGATGGGAGAGATGAGGTTGCTTGTTAAGTCAGGGGGCTGAGCTGTGACTCCACTGCTATCCTCTGGACTCTCAGTCGAGATTATATTTTACTACATAACATTGCAACAAGGCCCTGAAAATTCTATTAATCCCATTCCCTCCTGATTATAAACACAGAGCTTACTGTATGTTATGATTTTGTGTCTAACAATAATGCAATCCGGTTGGCACTTTCCAGGATTTTCCAAAGGGGAGAGGAGGAGCAGAACACCTCTGCTAGTTTCTCTTTTGAAACAGAGACTTCGCAACGTCAGCTGCTGTGCCATTGTTGGACAACAATACGTGTCTCGGAGGCAAGGAAAATTTCCCACACTTAGTGCTAACCAGATGCCTGACTGGTGAGCCCTGGTCTCCTTGCTACTCCTGGGTTCCTTGTTTCTTTTTCCTCTCTCTTTGTTATGTCATCTATTCATGGCTGGGGCAAGATGCCATGCTATTCTTTCTCAATTCTGGATCAGTCTGATATTAACTATTCTCCTTGGGTGCCCTATTCATGAAAACCTAACACCCCCAGTTGCAGTAGGTGAATTACGTGGAAAAGTTCAAGGCACCTTTTTCCTGCTTGGTTTGTGGGTTTCCTGTGATTCAGCAATCTTCAGAAGGAGCTCTTCATCATATTATACCATCATAGAGCGTGTCTCTGGGTCTGAGGAGGTTAAGTCCAGTCCAAACTTTATGGACATTTTCAAGGAAAAGGAAAGCTAAATTACAGAAAAGTGAGTCTTTGACTGATTATTCTATGGTTTTAAGAGACCTAAAAATGGAAATATTCTCATGGTAAGAGCATGTTGGTAGAGAAAGTTACATGTGTGATGCTCAGGTCAATTTAGGTTAAACTGTAATTCTTTAGGCATACCTTCCCCTCCCGCGCCCCCCCCAGTTCTAACACTTTCCTAAGTTAATCTGCTTTCTGAACATCAGTTTACCCACTCAATAAGTGGAGCTGAGAGTAATAACCAACCAGATAATAATCTGTTTTTTTTTTATTGTGCTTTAGCTATTTTTGGAAGGGAGCTGAATCCAGGCAGAACATCATTTCATCTGTGAAGTTTAAGTGCAGGATGCAGGGAAGCAAGATTCCAATTTATCTAATATGTGCTTGATCCTTTTGCCTATGAGGTTGTATGTTTTCCCTCCCCTAGTTCAGTAGTCATATACAGAGGGTGCCAAAAAATTGTAATATTCAAGTTACATTTGACTACTGAATTACAGAGGGTGTTCAACGTGACTTGTATTCATCTTTTGTTATCCATTTATATTGAATATTATAATTTTAATACAGTATTTTCCCCTCTTAATATATGTATACATTTTTTGCATCCTCTGTATGTGTACATGGAGATGTGTGTGTGAAAGAAAGAACTGAACTGAGTCCTGAATGCCTTTCGAAATCTTAAATCATCAGATAAAATGGCATCAGCATAGTATTGTACCTTAAGCTTACGGATTAATAACACTGGGTCTATGCTTTGGCACCAGAAGACTTGGATGCAAACTCCTATGTGCATCTTGCATGTATTTTGATTTAGAAGAAGTTCTTTTTCCTTTCTGAGCCTTGGCTTCCTTACATGCAACATAAAATTACCAAGATTGTCAACCTCACAGGGTAAGTGTGAGAATTATGTATTGTATATGTATATAAAAAATGTATAAAGTGCTTTGTATAGTTCTGATATTTGGTTAAGTATTCAATAAATGCTAGCTATAATTATAATCATTAATATAATGCACAGTTCCACAGAATCAGAATCTAATATATCCCCCTCTCTTTAGAATTTTATTGGTACTTTCTGTCTCTGCCTATTTTCACACCTTCTCCCAAACCTCCCTAAATACAATATGTTTATGGTGGCTCCCTAAAGGAAATCTCTTCATTGCTTGGCGGTCCTTTGGGAGACCCCCAGGTGCTGTTTTTCTAGAGAACCTCAAGTTGTATTTTTATGTTTTTCTCCTTAGTGAAGCTGTCTCTGAAACTGAAGGAAGGGAACAAGTTATTGTACAGGATTTACTCTCTCTATTCATCTCCATAAATGCATAAAGTCAACTAAAATGCACATGATGGGCACTGGGGAGAGGAAAAGAAGCATGAAAGGGAATGGAAGGGAAAAGCAATGTGGAGATGGTAGTTTACCAGTGAGAACTGAGTTTGGCACATGTAACAAATTCTACATCATAGTGGCTCAAACAAAAGAAAACTTCATTTACTAACCCCAGGAAGGTAGCCTGGGGTTAATCTGTACCTTTCTAGTCTTCTGTGATTCCCACATGTCCTTTCTATCATCTTTAGTGAGTAGCTTTCAACCATAAGTTCTCTTGTCCATGATAGCTGCTGGAGCTTCAGTCTTCATGTCCATATTCTTGGGGATGTGATAAAAAAGACAAGATATAGAATATCTGTATACACTTGAATTTTAGATAAATAACGAATGATCTTTCTATATTAGTATGCCCCAAATTGCATAGGACATACTTATGCTAAAAAAAATTTATTGTCTAAATATTCTCTAAATAGAGAGAATACATTGTGGGTAGAGAAGCAGACATTTCTGTTGCAGGTGGAAATTTGTTCCAGTGTTTTTGTCAGGTAGATGAATGCAAAGATGATAATCTCATGTTACTTATGACATTTTCTTAACTGGGGACATGTTAGAGTCTTCCCTTTAACCACTATACTTCTTACCACCAGGTGTTAGATGCTGAGAATGTTGTCCATTTTTCTGGAATACACTTCAGTTCCCTTTTGTATGTGGCAAATAAAAAGTAATTAAACAATGAAACACATTAAGGATTGTTTTAGGAATGTCCCTCCTAACTTTGGGAGAGTTAAGATGTGGTATTTTGGGTATATGGTTTTGGGCTATGTGCTAAATATTGATCCATTCTATACAGTTTTATCAGCATCTCCTAAGTGTGAAACACAAATAACAATCTTGGAATAGTTTAAAATAAACTGGCTTTAATCTAACAAAAAGCAAAATTGACCTTTCCAAACTATAATACTTCACATTCTATTAGCTTTGGGGGTATAAACCAATTTATGCTGAAAGGTTTTTTATTTATTTATTTTTTTGTGTGGCTTTTGGCCAGGGCTGGATTTGAACCCCCACCTCCGGCATATGGGGCCAGTGCCCTACTCCTTTGAGCCACAGGCACCACCCTTGCTGAAAGGTTTTTTATTTTTATTTTTTTTGAGACAGAGCCTCAAGCTGTCACCCTGGATAGAGTGCTGTGGCATCACAGCTCACAGCAACCTCCAATTCCCGGGCTCAAGCAAGTCTCTTTCCTTTGCCTCCCAAGTAGCTGGGACTACAGGCGCCCGCCACAATGCCCGGCGATTTTTTGGTTGTAGCTGTCATTGTTGTTTGGTCGGCCTGGGCTGGATTCGAACCCGCCAGCTCAGGTGTACGTGGCTGGTGCCTTAGCCCGTTGAGCCACAGGCGCCAGGCTGCTGAAAGATTTTTTAAATAATAAAAGTTAATTTGTTGTTAATTACTAATTTATTGTTAACTAATAACAAGCAAAGGCATTTTAACATATCATAGGAGAAGAATATCCAATAAAGTTAAAGGCAGCACTAGGCAGCAAATAAGAAAACAAATAGGTTTATTAAAATGGTATATTTGAGCCCTTGGAAAGCTTATGTCTACAGACGATTGGCTTTTTAAAGAATTCTGGCAATTGGTGTAGAACTGATATAGTAGTATGACTCTGAAAAAAATCACCGGATAGTTTGATCTTTGATTATAACATACGTTGGTTATAGGAATCAGGGTAACCCAGTAGCACCCTCCTTATTGAACACGCAACTGAACAATGTAAATTGGTATTGGCAGCAGAAGCATGAGGCTGGGAGACCCAAAGCTATTGTCTAGTGGTGAAGCCAAGTAGATGGTCCACCTGAGGGGTTGCTTCAAAAAGGCTAGCAGGAGAAACAAACCTAGGTGCTTGCCCAGGTACTTGAGTATGCAGGTTGGAATGAAAGAAGAAAGCTCCCTGAAAGTTTGCTTAAGATCAAGAACACTGTGCTGGGTCTGGTGCCTCTAGCTCAGTGGCTGGGGTGCTGGCCATATTCACCAGGGCTGGCGGGTTTGAACTCAGCCTGGGCCTGCTTAAAACAAATAAAAACAAAAAAAACCCCAACAACGATGACAACTAGAAACAAAAAATAGCCGGGCATTGTCGGGGGGAGCCTGTAGTCCCAGCTTCTTGGGAGACTGAGGCAAGAGAATTACTTAAGCCCAAGAGTTTGAGGTTGCTGTGAGCTGTGACACCACGGCACTCTACCAAGGGTGACACAGTGAGACTCTATCTCAAAAAACAAAAGAACACTGTGCTGGTTTGGACATAGAACAAGAAGACATAGCGTGGTAGTAAGAAGTAGGTGATCCCTGTTTGTCTGGGACTCAGTTCTGAAATATGAGACTTTAGCATGAAACAGGGAAAGTTCTGGACACCCTGTGAAAAAAGAGGGTGTTTGAAGTCACAAGAGGACTTTGGGCCTAGTAGGCCTATGCAGTGAAGACTCATCAATTATCATGGTTGAAAGGGACCACAGAAGCTGGCCATTGAGGAAAACATTTTAACTCAATTTAGATCTCTCTACACCAGTGATTTTTAACCAGTGTGCCATGTCACTCTGATATGCCATGAGAGGATCGTAGATGTGCTGTGAAAGTTTTAAAGACCATAAATTAAATTCTTTTTGAAAGATGTTCAAAGCACAGTAAGTATATTCTTTTTTTGTATTCTTTTTTTTTTTTTTTTGTCAATATAATGTAAGCGTACCATGGAAGCTTAATTATAGGTTCAAGTGTGCCGGGAGCTAAAAAAAAGGTTGAAAACACTGCTCTAGACTACCCCCCCCACTGCCAGGTTCTTCCTGAACACTTATTGATGGGTTGGATTTCTAGCTATTATCATGCTCCCAGAGAATTTTTAAAATGGAAAGTTATATGAAAGCAGTTCTCTTTCATTTTGATCTATCCAGAAACAAAAGTCCCTTGCACACATTTCAGACCCTGAATAACTGAGCATCTACTTGTATTATAATTACTTAAATATCTGTATCATAACGAACAGAGATGTATGGGGAAGATGACAGGATTTATCGCCAAAAGATCTGGGATCTGTCCTGCATGAATTCTTTGACCTTGCTCGATTAGGAGGCTCAGAGGGATTAGGTGACCTGCTTAATATGGCAGAGCATTGCAATGACCTAGAATCTGTGCTGCAGAAAACCAAGCCCATATTCCAAGTTCCTCAGACTTCTTTGCTTTATAAACTGTAGTTCCCTTGAGGTGTTGGCTAACTTACTGCTAATGTTAAGACAGAAATCTGGGGGTCCTACTGATCCTCCTCAGGCTATCATGACACCAAAGAATTTAAAGAGGCTCATATCTTGATGACATATCTTTTTAGCTCAAAAATGTGCGTATTATCACTATGCATCTGCAGAACAGCCTGTAACTTTTCAGTTCACTTTAATTGCAGCCCCATGACTGACACAGATGTTATTGCTCCCCAATTACAGTGTTTTCTGCTTAGAGGCATCTTGTCCTCTGTAATAGATCATGGGCCAGAGCCCCAGTGCTAAACATTAACTCGTAATTTATGATCATACCTTCTAAGGCAGAGAGGGCAGCCATAGCTCACTTTGGACTTGGAAAAGCACTCCAGGTTTTCCCTCAGCTATTTTTTCCCCTCTTTTCTCTCTCTGCATTTGCTCATTACTATATCTTTTCAATTTAGGGATGGCCTGGATCCTGCCATGTAAATCAAAGAAGAGAGGGCCTAACTCAGACGCCTAGCATGGATCACCTGGAACCCATTATGCTACAGGATCATAAACACCTCCATTTTCTCTTCAGAGAGAGACCAGAACCACTGAAGTTAAGCTACCTGCATAAGAGCTGAGTGCAATCAGCTGTACTTAATCTTTAAATGTCCAACCCACTGATAACCTTTGGTTTGCTTTGATAACTGTGAAATAAATTCTCACTGCATTGGATACCCGCATTCTGGTTTCTGTGCAAGGCTGTGGTCCAGATGTCATGGAATCTTGGACTGGACAGAAGTCTTGGAGATCTCTGGGGCTAGTTACTGGCTTTCAGGCACTTAATTTCTAAGCCTCCCTCTGCCAACACTAAATTTCCTTAGGGAATGACATGGT
Source organism: Arctocebus calabarensis (assembly GCA_963573935.1). Lineage (NCBI taxonomy): Eukaryota > Metazoa > Chordata > Mammalia > Primates > Lorisidae > Arctocebus > Arctocebus calabarensis. Next base: position 14,799 of record CAUYON010119876.1, read on the forward strand.
GTTTTTGCATTACCAAGCTTTAGGTACTTTATGGGGTGAAAACCATTTGGAGGTGGAGGAAAGGGGAAAAAAAAGAAAGATCCATCAAATCCAAAGTTTTACTGCATGATATAACAGAATGAACAGTCTAAGTTTTGAGCATCTTGGGTTTGAATTCAATTCTGCTCTTGCCCCCCATCCCCATCACCTCCCCTCTCCCAGCAGTGAGATCTGGATATTAACTCTTTTGGCCTTGTTTTTCTCCATTGTAAAATGAGGGGAAGGGTCAGTGTTTCTCAAAGTTTAATATGCATACATGAATCACTCACGGATCTTGTTAAAATATAGATTATGATTCAGTAGGGCTGGCGTGGGGCCTCAGAGTCTACATTTTTAAAAAGCTCCCAGTGAATGTCAATTCTGTGGGTCCAAGAACCACACTTTGAGTAGAAAAGGACTAAATAAGTCCTTTTGGTTAAATCACATGAGGAACAGTTAAAAATATTGATGGACTACCTGAAAGCCACTTAACTTAGGATGTCTGTTGGTACAGTCCAGACATTGAGAGTCTTAAAAACATTAAGGTGGTTCAGCCATGTGCATCAGAATAATGTGAAGGGCTTATTAAAATACAGGTTGCTGGACCAGACACCCAGAATTTTTGATTCAGTGATCTGGGTGGGGCTGCAAAGTTTACATTTCCCAAGTGATGTGGATGATGCTGGTATGGGGACTACATCTTGAGAACCCCTATGTTAGATGATCTCCAAGGTCCCTTTTATCTCTTAAAATAGGATATACCATGAAGATGGTCTTATCTTCAAATAGTACAGACTACTTGTGACTATAGTATACATTTTGAAGATCATTACTTAAGGTTTAACTTGGTTCAATTAACCAAGGCATGTGTTCAAAACACAAACTTCTTTTTTCGTATACTTTTCAATACTATTTCTTGTTATATCCTGGTTATAAGCATACAAAATAATATTATATAAATGGAAAAGAGAGATAAATACAATGAAGAAATTTAAAAAATCCCTATATAATTAATTGTATTTCCATAGAGTATTTTCTTTCTATACAAAAATATGTAATAATAGTATGTTTACCTTGAAGATTGGTTGGGAGGAATCAGTTAGTTAATATGTAATGCTATTAGAAGAATGGGTAGCTGATAGCACTCTATGAATATTAGTTTTATTATTATTTAACATAATATCATTAGAATTTTGCCATTGTCAAAAGTTAAAAAGATTTCATAACTATAACATTAGCTAGACTTTAAACTGTTCTCTAGTATGTCTATATCAACAAAATATTATTTATTCATTTCTTTATTTTTGTCAATCATAATCCTATTCTGAAAATACTTGTGATTGGTTTTTTTGCTTATAGACATGAAATTCCTATAGGTAATGAGAAGTACGCCTAATAGGTTTCTCTAAGATCCAAATTACAAATCATTTGTAGTGATTAAATTAATTATAACAAAATGCAAGTTAAGAGTTTTTCTTACATATGTATACCCCTTTGATGATATATATCTGGAATTTAGGAATATTCACGGATATAATTTGTTTTTGATATTAGCCTGTGCTGGGAATGGAAATGGATAGAAGAGCGTTTTTCCTTCATCCCAACTTATTCATTCAATGAGAATGAAAGGGTGCAGTGGGGCACAACAAAAAGAGGGAAGCATAATCCTACTCTTAAATTTATCTTTAAGTGGTGGAGGTCAGAGTTCAATAAAGCTAGCGGGGCTTGGGTATAGGATATTACTGATGAAATAGAACGTAAGTTAAAATTGAAAATCACTCTATCATTTATATTTCGCAGAAGGTCAAAGAATATTTGGCAGATCCTCATGGTAGAAACTTCTATTATTACCTGTGAGCAAATTAAAATTACAATATATTTGTGAAATACCACAAGATTTAGTATTGGGCTAAAATAATAAATTTATGTTCATTTTTATGATAATTCTTTATAATATTTTCACTCAGAAGTTTATAACATATTGCCAAGGCATCATGGAATAGTAAAGTACATTAAATTTGAAGTCATATTAATTTGTGTTCACATCCTGGATTTACTACTTATGCATTATGTAATCCTGAGGTAAATTAAAATCCTGGTATGTCAGTTTTCTCATCATAAAATAGGTGTTTGTGTGTGTGCATGCACACACATGAATGTATTTCTGTTTTTCTGTCTATTTATCTATCCACATGTAGATATTATTCTAAATTAGCAAATAAAGTATGTGTAAATTAATCAAGCATATTATTACAGTAATTAGGTGGCAGTCTGGTATTCAAGAAAATATATGGTCTTGAAATTGGAATTTTTTGAAGCTTAAAAGGCTATGTTAAAAAATGAATAATATTTTGGCTAAATTTTAGTGATTAATAATGAAGCCAAACTAGATATTAACTGGTGAGACAAAATTGACCTACTTTATTATTTCCCTTTAGTATCAAAAAATGGGGAATGTGATCCTTTTCTCTGGATTGATCACTATAATCACACCCCTGCCCCTAACCTATTCACCTGACTTCCATGTATTGCAACC
>CAUYON010119877.1:0-25735 GCA_963573935.1 Arctocebus calabarensis
AGCAAGAAAAGAACAAGTGACCCCATCTCAGGATGGGCAAAAGACTTGAAGAGAGACTTCTCTAAAGAAGACAGGCGCACAGCCTACAGACACATGAAAAAATGCTCACCATCCTTAATCATCAGAGAAATGCAAATCAAAACTATTTTGAGATATCCCCTAACTCCAGTAAGATTAGCCCACATAACAAAATCCCAAAACCTGAGATGTTGGCGTGGATGTGGAGAAAAGGGAACACTTCTACACTGTTGGTGGGAATGCACACTAATATGTTCCTTTAGGAAGGATGTTTGGAGAGTACTTACAGATCTTATAAATTGAACTGCCATTTGATTCTATAATTTCTTTACTAGGTATATACCCAAAAGACCAAAAATCACATTTATAACAAAGACATTTGTACCAGATTGTTCATTGCTGCCCAATTCATAATTGCTAAGTCATGGAAGAAACCTAAGTCCCCATCAATCCACAAATGGATTAATAAATTGTGGTACATGTATACCTTGGAATATTACGCAGCCTTAAAGAAAGATGGAGACTTTACCTCTTTCATGTTTACATATTCTACTTAGCAAAGTATCTCAAGAATGGAAGAAAAAGTATCCAATGTACTCAGCCCTACTATGAAACCAATTTATAGCTGTCATATGAATAGTATAATCCAACTATAACACAAGAATATAGGGAAAGGGGCAAGGGTTGGGAGGGGTGAGGAGAGGGAAGGGCAGAGGGAGGGTAATTGGTGGGGCCACATCTACGGTGCATCTTAGAAGGGTACAGGTGAACCTTACTAAATGCAGAATACAACTGTCTTCATATAATAACGGAGAAATTGCTGGGAGGGCTATGTTAATCAGGTTGATGAAAATAGTTAAGATTGTATTTGAAACCAGTACATTGTACCCCTTGATTACACTATTGTACACAGCTATGATTTAATGATAAAGATAATAATAAAAAAAAACCTACCTGCTGAATAAATGAGTATGCGAACGCATGAATAAATGAATCTAGGTCAGAAGAAGTGGCCCTGACTTATACTACTCAAGAGAGTGGGCAAAGTTTGGGATGCTCAGGAGTATAACCTGGCATTTGTCCAGATTATGCATTAAGAAGGCTTTATACCCTTTCACTTCCTCCTAAAACAAAGATAAATGGAGAAAGTGACTGACATAAAAGACTCCTGAATGGCTAATTCAACTAACTCAAGTTTCACTCAAGTAAACAGTGCTTGCTAGCATCAGATAAAGTCTTCTTATAGTTATGGTTAGTGAAATTCTGACTGAACATTTTTTTATGCGCAAAAAAAGTCATGTTTTGCACTATGAAACTACTTAAACTTTCTTGATTATCACACATCAAGGAAGAGACTAAGTGAGCCCCTGTTTTAGTCTTAGGATTCTCAAAAGAGATTCTAAGCTAGAGGTGAAGGGCAGTTCTAGGGACATGTCTGCATCCCCCAAAATATATGTTGAAACCCTACCCACTAATATGATAGTATTAAAAAGTGGGGACTTGGAAGGTTATTGGCTCAGGAGGGGAAGGAGATTTGCTCCTCATGAATGGGGATAGTCCCTTAGTAAAAAGAGACCCCAGATAGCTTTCTTGTTCCTTCCACCATGGAAGGACACAGAGAGAGGGCAACTGCCTATAAGCCAGAAAGCAGACTTTCACCAGAAGCTGAACTGGCCAGCACAGTGATCTTGGAATTCCTCCAGCACTACGAGAAATAAATTTCTGTTGTTTAAACTGCCCAGTCCATGGCATTGTTTTATAGCAGTCTGAGCTCGCCAGGATAGGCAATATAGCTCAGCAGGTAAAGGCAAGTATTTTGAAGTACAGCAAACTTGTTTTTGAGTTCTGACATGGCTACATTCTGGTTGTGTGATGTGGGGCACAGGACTTGACTCTTAAGACCTTTGTTCTCTCACCTACAAATGGACATAGCTCTGTCTGTCTTTTGGAGTTGTAATAAGAATGCAACATGACACCATATGTTGGTAAGCCTGAGGATAGTTAAGGAATAATTATCCTTAGACCTACTTTTGCACTAGGAGTTTTCCTGGTTTCCATGGGTTTTCCATAGGGCCACCTACTATTGAACGTACTTAGCTCAGGCCTCACACACAGGGGGTGCTCTGTGAAGTACAAAGGCTTAATATACCAAAATTTTCCCAAACTTTGTGTTAATGTTTTTAAAAATTATATATTTTAAAATTATTTTTAGTATAGCGCAAAAAATGATATCAATGATAAGTTCAAGAATGTGCAATGTTATCAAGCCATCTGGTGCCAGAGCCCATATAATAAATTGTCATTTGGGAAAAAGAAAACAACATTCATGTTGCCTCTGCTTGTATGGTAATACTACATAGAACTAATGCTTACATTTGGGATTTCTATGTGCCAGGAGCTGTTACATTTATTAACTTTTCCAAGTTCTCACACAACTTTCTGAGGGAGGCACTAGAAACCTCATCCCATTTTATGGAAAGGAAAATTGAGGCACACAGGTCACCCATGTGACCTGGAATTGGAGCAACAGACCTGGGATTGGAACACAGCCAATCTGGCTCCAAAGTCTGTGCCTTTGACCTTGCTGAACACACTAACGCTAAAAGTCTTACTCCTTGGAATATAAAGTTTGTTATCTGACAAGGACTGGAAAACCAGGCAAAATTGGGAACGCTCTTACAAAAGGAAAGAGTTTCCAGGGAGCTCTGTGTGCTGCCATTGTGGCCCCTCGAATCGTTTTCTATTTCATTCCAATTACTTAGCTGTGTTCCAAGACAGTTGAGGTTCTGGATAGAAAGTCTGACTGGCTGAGAGATATGATTAACTTTCCCTGTTAAAAATCAACGTATTGGGGCCAGGTGCAGTGGCTCACACCTATAATCCCAACACTCTGGGAGGCCAAGGCTGGTGGATCAATTGAGCTCACAAGTTCGCCACCAGCCTGAGCAAAAGGGAGACCCCGTCTCTGAAAAAAATCAACATATTTTACCCAAGGGAGGGTTCAGAATGTCTTACCTCTCTATAAGGCTGATCATTTTTCTAATAACTACCTGGGTGGTTTTTTTTTTTTTCAATCACACCTGGAAAAGACATGAGCTCCACTCTAAGATAATAGGAATGGCTCAGATTCTCCTCTCATTAATATAACGATTCCATAACACAATGACAGATAAAAGAACTTTCTTTTTATTCTACTCAAGGCTGGTTTTACATAAAAATAGACCATAACTCAGAGTCTGTAATGTCTATGAAAAGGTTATACTCGTTATCATCCAAATAGGCTGAGCTAATAAAAATTATATTTGTTACAATCCAAATAGATTAACCGGCCTTAAGGGCTTAGCTATGTATTACACTTTTCAATTTTCTTATAATTAAATTAACATAAAATAGTCTTCACAAATAAATGGCTGTTTCAGAAATAGTTAAGCTCTGTTTAACAAAAGTAGCCATTCTATTTACACGTGCAGCTGCTCAGGTAGACCTGGGATGTGGAAAGAGACACTTCTCAGTAGAGTGGACTCAATGATCAATAGATTAAAAGAAAAGATCTCTTCCTCTGGCTCTCTCTCCCTCTCCTGTTGATACCTCAGGCACCCCAGCAGGTGGCCTGGGTTTGCTTCATTTTACACTATAGTGAGAGTCACCTGGACCACCTGCCAGCTCTTCCCTGGGTGTGCCCAACCTTTAGCCAGTGACCAGAGCCCCAGTTTGCTCATCTGTGAGATGGGAGACTAATGGCTCCCAGGACTGGATTTCAGGCCAGTCTTGAAGCTCCTGAATGAAGATTTTGCTGCCATTTGCTCAGCTCATCCTCCTGTTTCTTCTCTAGAAGCTGGCCTCCAGGCATCTGCCTTCCAGCTGGAAATCCTGTTAGAATGTTGCTTCTGTTTGCAAAATCCATTATTCAAAACTTTGATGTTTTTGTTGAAGTGCCGTGTTAATCCTCTATCCCAGAAGCACTCACAACATTGAATAAGCCATGATTTAAGTCTCTCAGCTGAGAAGGTCCTGAACAAAAGAGTGGATGCCCTTGAATTGGTTGAATTCCTTAAATGTTAACTGTCCTCACTAAGCTAATTAATTGAATATGGGCCTTCTGTTTTATTCCATAAATGTCTCAAGAAAGGAAAGACATGGAACAAGTTATATATCTGTTGCCATTTGAAACCATTAGAAGCTTACTTGCGTTTTCTGAGTTCTGTTAGTCAAGAGAAAGAAAACTCACAAAGAAAAGATGGGAGCTCAGAGTGGCTCCCAGCTCAGGTGCCAGGCCATGGGCTGGGTTTTATGCTAAACGCCTTTAATTGCATCATTTCATTTAATCTACTCATCATGTAGAGAATTAGGGCAACCTACCCAATTTAGAAATGGGGAAATGAAGGTCTCAAAGCTAATGTGAGTCAGACTAAGCAGTACAGACCCCAAAATAAGGAGAGTTGTTGATGCCTCGTGCATGTCTAGGGAAGCCCTGGGTAGAAGGATTACTGAAAACCAGAAGCAGAGCAGCACTTCCACAAAAGGATGAACAAAAAAATTAAGAGAAAGAGAGATGAGGCTCAGTTGAGTCTGTTTTGCTGCATGTCGTCAGCTTTTGTCAAAGGCTTGATGAGGAAGGAGGTCAAAAGGAATAACTCAATAAAGCACCTAAGTTATCCCCGGAGCTCATTTATTTATGGCACCCCTTTTCCCATTACCACGGATGAGTAAGCCCTAGCCACACACCTAATCAGATTCAAGGGCTTTAATTCAAAGTGCTTCCAGAACATTTGCACTTGATTCACAATTGCAAAGATGTAGGAAAAACCAAGTGCACTTCAACCCATGAAGAGAGTAACAAACTGTGGTATATGTATACCATGGAAATACTATTCAACCATAAAAAAAAAAAGGAGACTTTGCATCTTTTGTATTTACCTGGATGGATTTGGAAGACATTCTCCTCAGTAAAGTATCTCAAGAATGGAAAATCAAGCAGCCCATGTACTCAAAACCAGTAGATTGACGATTACAGGCCCACATGAGAGAAAAAGACAATTAAATTCAAGGAGAGTGTTCAGCAAGTCCTACTTAATGGGCATAAGGTATATGGCACATCTGTAGGGTGAAGGACTCAGAAACTTCTCCAAGGATGACAGACGAATGACCAACAAACACATGAAAAAATGGTCATAATCTTTAATCAGTACAGAAATGCAAATCAAAACCACTCTAAGATATCACCTAACCCCAGCAAGATTAGTCCACATCACAAAGTCCCCAAACACCAGATGCTGGCATGGATGTGGAGAGAAGGGAACATTTCTACACTGCTGGTGGGACTGCAAACTTATGCAGCCCTTTTGGAGAGAAGTATGAAGAATCCTCAAAGATCTAAAAGTAGACCTTCCATCTGACCCTGTAATCCCATTACTAGGTATCTACCCAGAAGAACAAAAATCATTTTACTACAAAAACATTTGCACTAGAATGTTTATTGTGGCTCAATTCATAATTGCTAAGTCATGGAAGCAACCTAAGTGCCCATCAACCCATGAACGGATCAACAAGCTGTGGTATATGTATACTATGGAATATCATTCAGCCATTAAAAAAGATGGAAACTTTACATCTTTTACATTTACCTGGATGGAGTCGAAATACATTCTTCTTAGTAAAGTATCACAAGAATGGAAAAATAAATATCCAATGTACTCCATACTAATATGAAATCAATATATAAGCAATTACATGTTCCTAAGAGCAATAAAACAGTAGTATAGTCCAGTTTGGGGGTAGAGGGAATCAGGAGGGGGGAGGACGTATGGCAGAAGGAGGGAGGGCATGAGGCAGGATCTCACCTACTGTGCACACGTTGAGGGTGTATAACACACCCCCTGGGTGAGGGGCTCTTTACCCTGGAAGTGAGAACAATGTAGCCTAAATATTGTACCCTCATATTAATTTGAATAAAGTTTAGAAAAATTTAAAAAAGCAACTCAACCTGTATATGTAAGCTCATATTAATACAAAATAAAAAAACGAACAAACATTTTAAAAAACACCCAGAGACATTTTTCACAAGTAGGTGAGAAACACTGCAATTTGCATTTTGTAGCCCCCCCCCCCACTTTAGTGCAGGTGGTAAACAAATTACACATCTTTACCTCCCAAGTGCCCATCACAAGGTAGAGCCTCAGTGCAAGGATGGCCAGCCTGTATAGTGAAATGATTGAAAAAAATCATTCATTCCTAGTTTTCCAGTAAGGACTGAGATCCATCACTCTGCCTGCTTTCTTTCCCTTTCTCTTGCTAGCAGCCCCTTCCCCTCCGCAGAGTTTCCTTTTCACAAATCACTGCAAAGAGCAGATCAAAGGAAATATAAATTCTTCTCTTTACATTCACCAGCTCCTTTGTCTTTTAGAATTCATTCCTTTAGCCCCAAGTAGTTCCTGAGTGTCCTGGATGAACATCAGGCCTCAGGGTCAGAAACACCTGGAAAAAAGTCTGCCTTCGACCTTGCCAAATAATACCTAGTGAATTTGACTGCAATTCCCTGTTTTGTCCCCCCTTGAAATTCAGCTTCCTACATGACCTCAACCGAGAGCATTTACATTCCTTCTTCGGGATGCCGCACCATCTCCCTGTTCTTTCTCTCTCTCTCCTTCTCATTCTCTTTCCCTCTCTCACTCCCTCTCTCCTTCTAAAAGATAAAATAAACTTACACTATTACATCCTAATCTTGGTCTAGTGAAATTCTTTTCTTGTCCCACGCAGAGCATCTACTGAGCTTTGTAACCGATCACTCAACAAAGGTTATTATGGAAGTGTCCCTTGTTTGTCATCTACACCAGTCCTCAGCTGCACTGGCCCGCAAGGGCACCTTACCATCCCCTGAGCAGCTTTAGGAAATACTGGTGCCTGGTCCCCCACCCCAGGAGATTCGGGACTAATTCACAGTGTACTTGGCCAGGGCCCTGGGGTGTTGTTGAAGATCCCCGGAGCTATAATCTATAGCAAAGTTGGAGAAGGATGAGAATTATTTGTGTTTCTGAGGGCAACGTGATGGAAGTACCACGGGGCAACAGCGTGAAGCACGCCCCTCCCAAAGGACAGGTTCAGAGTCCGCCCCCCTCGAGAGAACTGGAATAGATCAGCAGAAAGCGCACGGGCTGCGCTCCAGATCCACCTCCGCACTGCAAGCCTCGCAGCCTCAACTGGCTCATCTGTGAAATGGGGCCACTCAGGGCCGCAGAGAGGTGGCCTGGAGGTGAGTGCACGAGCAGCACCCGGCCGGACACACACACAGGTGCAGCACGTGCACATGGTGTGGCGTACGCACTCTCACACATGCACACACACATGCCTTCCCAAGCTTGTGCCAGCAGAAAACCTCTAAGGAAACATTTATGCAGACATCACTCTTACCAAAACTGCTTTCCTTTTTTGACACATAAGGCCAGTGCAGAAATGTTTTCTGTAGGGTCTCAGAAAAACAGATGGATCAGAAGTAGGGAAGAACCTTTGCTCAGGATCCTCAGCAAGAGCAGAGCCCCTCGCTGCCGCCGCACCTCCAGGTCCGGGCTCCTGGTGGCCGACAGCCTCACCCCCAGGACTCTGGGACCTCAAAGGCCACAGGAGCTCTGAGTTCCTCCCTCTGGGCCTGCCTGGAGACAGCCCTCCCTCTGTCACCATTACTGGGCTCGCCCTCATCTTCTCAGCACCCCCCTCGCTCACCTGTGTGGTCCTTGCAACCCACGCAGGGCTGACAGACAGGTCCCTGCCTTAACACGTATCAGTTCATCCCACTGATCAAAAGCTAAATGACTCACGCCTCCCTCGCCACTTTCTTCTTGGCTTTTTCCCCCCTCTTCGGAGCCTATTTTTAACTTGTGCAGTAATTCTCCATTTCACCAGAGACCAAACTCTCTGGGGATTTCAGCATTACTGTGTTCTCTTTCCCAGAGCTGATAGCAACGTGTCCATCCCGTTGTGCTATAAATCACAGCGTTCCTCGGGAGAATTACCATGTTCCGTGGAGCCACTCCTAATGTGAAATTAGGCCACATTTAAAACAAACAGTGTCACAGACGGCGTGGGAGGAAAACAGTGGCCTACATTGTCAGAAACACTGGGAACCTTCTATTTTAGGTCTAAGTGGGATGAAATTCCCTCTCCCCACACCTGTGACATTTGCACTAAGAATACTTGGTGAAAATTGTTTGTCAGCGTTCAAAAGGGCCCTTGAGATGATCTAGCCCAGGGACGATTAAGGAGCGACTGACATCAAAATCACCCGAGGAGGTTTTTCAACACGGGCAAGAGATTCTGATTCACTAATTCGGGATGAATTGTAAAGGAATTAAAACAGTGCCAACTGATGCTGGATTTTGCATTCGCTATTCGGGTGGTTGGGGGAGGAGGCTATTTTTATCATTGTCGTTTTCTGCAATGGGAAAGAGCACAAACCATTCGTGAATGGTGGGTGCCCCTTCCACTATACTTTGGCATATGAATTCTCTGCACCCCCAAAATCTTCGATTAAGTAAAGGAGGTACAAAGTGGGAGAATGGTGGGCGCTCATGTAGGAACAAAGGGAAGCCATGAAGTTGAATGTTTGATCTTTTCTCCCATTCTTTGATAGAGGCCCTGTAACATTTCCTCTCCTGCCGTTTCAATTGCTCATTCATGTCATTTCTTTGCCTCATTTGCCTTTCTCATCTTTGAGATTTTTCTCCCCTTTACAACTTCTTTTGTCCCATTTTCCTCTAACCCTCCCATCCCCCTACTTGAATCCTCCTGGGTAGAAATGTAAATGATTTCACCGTATATCTGACACTTGGCGTTTCATGATGTGGGACAAGGACCCATACTCCAAGGAGCTCAAAAAGGTGGCTTTGCCTAGAGGTCTCCTCCAGGCCACCCCATACGCAAAGTGTAGTTCAGTCATTCTCAAACTTCTATTAATCTACAAAAAACAATTATAATCACCTGGGATGGCTTATAGAAATGCAGATTCCCAGGCTTTCACCCAACAGAACTGGATTTGTTGAGTACCAAGCACCAACTGAAGGTTTAAAGAAAAGCGAAGAACACAGAGGGACTGTACTGCACGTGGCCCAAGAAATGGGCACCAGAGAGGGCTGGTGTGGTTCTGGAGCCGTCGTTTTCTGGATGCGACCTCGGTACCAAACATGCCACTACCAGCTCTAGATTCTCACTGTCTCCTTCAGGTAAATGAGGGTCCTCATCACACCCACTTCACAGAGCTGGGGCTCCAGCTCAGTGAGAGGATCAGACCGAGGGCTGGCCCTGAGCAGGCTGCAACTTGATTATTGTCTAACCTATCCACACCCGATCTCAAGTATGATTTTGAGAGAAAAGCTCTTGTAGAAATTAAACTTCATCCTTCACGTGAGCACTCTTCCCTAGGCCAGGCCAGAAACTTGAGAACTTTGCATGAGAGAAGTCGTTCCCAGGTCACTTTCTTCCATCATCCCTTCCATGTGGGCAAGAGCTATCTTTGCAAATAATGATATATCTAGATTCCCTATTTCATACCAGTCTCCTTAGTATAAACTTAGAATAAACTCCTTCATTTATTCCAAAATAAACTCCTTAGTTCATTCCAAAATGGCCGAAACTTACCTGGCTAGCCACACCTCACCCCAAATGCATTTTCACTCTTTAGGGCCCAGCTCAAATTCTTCATGCAGAAATGATCCCTAGATCTCTTCCCCACAATTTTATAATAATTCTGCACTTTTGGTGTGGTTTTCCCCACATTTTTTACTCTATGGCCTTATTTTTTTTTCCCCCTGTTTCCTTACTGTTTAAGTTCTGTGCCCATCTCCTCCACTGGCCTGCCATACTCATTCTGTTCTCTTGAGACAGAAAAGGTACCCACGGGACTCCTTGGTCTCCAGGTCTGATCCACAACGTGATGAGCACAAGGTTCTCAGTGGTAAGTAAATAATCCCCAGACTTCTGGCATCCCAGGATCAAAAATGAGAAATAAGAACAGTATGGAGGAGACATCCGAAATTTCATTGAGGAATCCAACAGTCGAGTAAAGAATACTCTCCTTATGTGATTTTAGCCACATCTTCTCTCCCTCTCATTGTTGCAATGGTTAATTACAAATGCAAGCTTGACTCCCCACAATGTCATAGCCAGCCTGAGAAGAATCTAGCCATTCTACGTTTCAGGAAAAGGAATGTAGAAACCATTTCTCTGGATTTAGCTAGGCCTAATGTGCCCCTGTTATCGAAAATTGCAGTACCCAGCATACCGCTTAGAATAGAATGAGCATCTGAACAGATATTTATAAAAGGAAAAACCATGCATTTTTGTTATTTCCTTAGTATCCTTCCAAACCTCGGTCACTATATGATGTTTAGAAGGGTATTAATGAAATACTAATGATACTAATGAAGATTTAGGAATTATTGCAATTTTACAGGGGAAGAATTGATTTATGGCAAATACTGTATATTGTTTCCAAATATAATGATTGCATTCATATTTTATTTAACTTAGCCACTGTGTTAGTTTCCTAGGGCTGTCATAACAAATCACTATAAATTGAGTGGCTCGAAATAACAGAAATTGATTCTCTCTTAGTTCTGGGAGCTAGAAGTCTGAAATCAAGGTGTGGGCTGGGTCGAGCTCTCACCGAAATCTCTAGGGAAGAACCTCTCCTGGTCTCTGCTAGTTTCTGGTGGTCACCAATAGGCCTTAGTGTCCTCAGCTCCTTGGCATGTAGACGCATCACTTCAACCTATGTCTCCATCTTCATGAGGCTTCTCTTCTGTGTGACGATGTCCAAAGCTCTGTCTTCTCATGAGAACACCAGTCATACAGGAATAGGGCCCTCCTCATGACCTCATCTTACCTTGATTACATCTGCAAAGACACTACTTCCAAATGACCTCACACTCAGGTTCTGAGAGAACATGAATTTTGGGGGGACACTGTTCAACCCACTATAGGCACTCTCTTTTCCTCAGAACTCTTAAGCATTGTCGTGCACTAAAGTTCTCCTCAGCCTGTTCTCTTGTGAGGAAAAGCAGTTTTAATTTCCCTAAAGCCTTCACCTTAACAGCAAGTTAGAGGAAGGTTAATGAGAAGACAACTCAAGAGTGCATGGGAGTGCCCCACACAAATCCCACTAAGAAAGTGACTCTCTATGAGCACGGTCAGTTCTCTATATCCCTGTTGTTATATCACAACCCAGGACACACCCACATCTGCATGGGAGGGGCCCATGCCTGCGTGTCTGAACTGACTCCCATCCCAGAAGGAAGGTCCTCACTCTCATGGCATGGAGCTAAGACAGTCAGGGAGAGGGAACGACTGGGAAGGGTCAGGTCTCCACACTCTAACAGCCACTTTACAATTCCAGACTTGGACAGTATCTTCGTCAGCTCAAGCCGGCATTACCAAATACAACAGGCCACGTGATTTAAACAACACATATCTATGCTCCCACGGTTCTGGAGGCCTGAACTCCAAGATCAGAATGCCAGCACGGCCAGTTTCGGAGAGGGCTCTTCTGGGGCTTGTAGTTTGCAGCCTTCTTGCTGTATTCTCACATGGTTCTCACGTGGCCCTTGCCCCCTGAGTGGCCTCATCCCTGGTGTCTCCTCTTTTCTTGTAACCAATCCTGCCAGATTAGGGTCTCCCCCTAGGACCTCATTTAACCCAAGTTTCCTGCTAATAGCCCCACCTCTAAATGCAGTCATACTGAGGGCTAGGGCTTCAAAATATGCAGTCTGAAAGGATGCAATTCAGTCCGTAGCATAAGGGACCCTGGAAATCACTGCACAGATGAGGATCACTCTGCAGGGTGAAGAGACATGACAAAGGCCACTCAGCGTGGAAAGGGACGTGTGTTCTTGTTGCTCTTCCACTCTGCAAGAACCTGAAGCTAAAAGTCTTTTGACTTTTTCCTTTGTTTTAGTCTTCTAAGAGCACAGAAAATAAATAAATAAGTACTTCTTAAATAAACAAGCATGGGAGATATCCCCTTCATTTTGACTTCCACGTAAAGGCAATATGCGTGCTTTATGGAAGTTTCAGATACAGGCTTCTTCTTTGAGGCAGAAAGAAAACAAAACACATAATCTGTTTTGAATTCCTCAGGAACCTGGCACTGGGTCTTACAGAGTACACACACATTACATAGCAAAAATAACAATAACAAACTTTTATTTAATACTCATCCTAAGTACTAAAGCTCGACATATATTAACTCATTTCATCCTCACAGGAATTTGATGGGTAGGTTCTATTATTAGTGGCATTTTACAGGTAAGGAAATTGAGGCACAGGGAAGAGGATTCATTTGTTCAAGATTCACTCATGTATAAATGAATAAATGAATCAAATTATCTAAGTTTTCTGCTGAAACACCCCATAACCACACCATTTATTATTTATTTTCAATATTGGGATACATACTTATGTATGTATTTTTAAGCGATTTTGCTCCTATTTTGTTGTTATTAAAGGTTAGAGAATACCAGGCAAATCCCAGTAAGATAAATAAATCCCCAAATAAAGCTACTATGAGTGTGGTCAGTTCTCTGTATCAGTGTTGCAATATCACAACTCAGTCCACACCCTTAAGCAAGTTTCACTAAACTTAAACTTGACCTCACTATATGCTGTGTTGTATTGTTTTCTGTTCTATTCTATTTTAGTCTGTCTATTCAGTTTAGTTTTTTAATGCAGATAATAATTGACAAAACAGACTTCTAGAGCCACAGTTGGGTCACAGTCAGCTGTTTAAACAACACTGCTATACATATATTATATCACATATAATCTAATGTATAGCAAAATAGCATATATATTATTTATATATTTATGTATTGTATTTTTAAAAATATTTTTTCAGGGCAGCACCTGTAGCTCAAAGGAGTAGGGCACCGGCCCCCTATGCCAGAGGTGGCAGGTTCAAACCCAGCCCCGGCCAAAAACTGCAAAAAAAGAAAAAAATCTTTTTTCAACAACATATATA
Source organism: Arctocebus calabarensis (assembly GCA_963573935.1). Lineage (NCBI taxonomy): Eukaryota > Metazoa > Chordata > Mammalia > Primates > Lorisidae > Arctocebus > Arctocebus calabarensis. The sequence continues at coordinate 13,022 of CAUYON010119877.1, forward strand.
TGTATGTATACATCTAATAGGTAGATTTTTCTTCTGTCTTTAGCTACTAAAGTTCAGGATTATAATGATATTATAACATACATACATTTAAAAGCTTTAAGAATATTAAAAAAGAATAAATAAATGTTTTGTTCTTAGCTAGCCTGAAGTAAAAAAGACTAACAGATCCAGGGATTTAAGCTCTGGACACTCATTTAATTTTTCTCCAAGTCTTACCACAGTCCATTTCTTGCATTGGATACCATTTTCTTAAGAGGAACACATTTGAGACAAAAGACAAAAGAAACAATTGAGGTCAGACATCAGATTGTGTCTCCATTTAAATTTTAAATTGCAACATACACCAAATGCATCCTGAGATTTTGGAGGGAATTCAAATTCTTGTGAGTTTTCCAGTGCTGCAGAAAAGCCCTACATTCTTAACATGAAAGTGACTATGTAATGAACTTCCTGGGAGTGTAAGATCCAGAGCTGATAGGGTGATCATTCACTCTGATACATTCTGTCAGAGGCAACAGAACAACCTGGAAATTTGCATCTTCCAACGATGTAGAGAAAAGAAAAAAAAAAAATCAAGGAGTGCATTAAAAGGCACTTTGGAATGGTGTCCTCGGAAGGTAATATACAGACATTAATAGGTAGATTTAGAAAGATAACTTATTAGCTCTTGCAGAGAAGGATAAAGAGATAGGTCAGAAGTATTTCCTATTTATACATTCTGTTTATTTTTAAAAATATTGAGGGGGGCAACAAGGCAAACTCAGTTAAATTGAAGTGTTGTTTCCTGAAAATACTCTGATCTTGTTTACAGGAGTAAATGTTTTAGGAAGACCAGAGGAATAGAAGCAAGCATATGGCCACAGAATTTAAAAAGTTATGGGAATTCACTTTTAAAGAGACCCACTGATACCAGTATTCTTTCCCTCAAAAAATGTTAGCTCCCTTGGCTTCCCCCTTTCTCGTGTAAATCTGAGTCATCTTTCAATGAGCCAAGAGAGAATTCTGCATACACTGGGTAATCCAAAACAGGATTTGTATTTGGCTTTAGACTGCACTTCACCAAAGAAGTGTTTCTAAAGTCAATCAAATTTGTGCTCTCTCCCAAGGATCTTGAAGTGTTAGATCCTCCTGGAAGCCTGCTGTGTGTCAAGCCAGGCAGACAGAGATACTAATATTATAAACGGATTATCTATTTGTGGTTCATCAACACTTCAGTCCAGCGAGTTGAGTCTCAAACTTGAGCAGACATCAGTAATACACTGCCTCTTGTGAATACACTGACAGTTCTCATGCAGGGGGTTTGGGGTGGGGCCAGGGAATTTGCATATTCAACACTTCCCAGGTGCTGTTTCTGCTGTGGTCTAGAACACACTTCAGGAACCCCTGTTCTCATCCCAGTCTGTGGAATTAGGAAATCTGAAGTTAATCCTAAAGTTATGCTATAAAGCCTTCTGGATTTCTATAGCGATATCAGCAGCTAACTGGTGATCAATTTCACTGAAGGCCAAAAAGCACAAATGACAATGATCTGCAAATTAACATAAAAAGGCAACTGTTACAACCGCAAGGATGCTATCCTCACTCTGCTAAAACTGAGGTCCTCAAGGTTGTATCTTTCAACAAAGGAAAGGAAAAGAAAGTTTTATGAGGCGTAATGACTGTACAAACAAATGGAGCAGACTTCATTCTCCCTTTCAATAAGCAGCTGAAATCACCACAGAGAGGAATTGCTGGCTGGCAGATCACAAGAGCAGTCCGTCGGTAAGGATTTTGCAGTGCTGGATGCAGAAAATTTTAAATGAAAGCAAGAAAAGAAAGAAAAGTTAAGCAAAGTGACTGAGAGAAGCAGCTGTGCTCTAGAGAAGTCATTGTCTCTGGGAAATAGTGTATCAGTGGACTTCGGGGGCAGGAAAGTCTCAATGGGACTGAGGCGACAGTCCCAGACTGGCTATAGCAAGTCTCAATGTGAGTCCATCTCCCACAATTCCACAGGGCAGGTGGCCTGGAACAAAGATGGGCTTCTTTACCTGAGAGCACCAGGCAGGCCATGGGAAACCAAGCCACAGTAAATGGGAAGAAAGCTGATTGCTTTAAGAGAAAAAGGCTTTATTAAAATTCAAAGAAAAAAAATAAGCTGAGATGATTTAGAAAGCATTATGCATTTATTGAACAAACACTGCTAAAGACATTTCAGCAAACTGTGTGTTTAAAAAGTAATAAATAGCTATTGTGCTTACTTCATAAATTTGTCAGACTGTCTTCATTTTATTTTCCTGAACAAACTGAATTTCTGTACTGCTCATCCCCAGCCAGTTAATAAATACATCACCCTAAAAAGTGCTGTGGTATTAAATTTACAGCAGATAAAATATGGATGAAGTTGCTATGCCTCAGGTACGTCAAGTGTGATTTAATATCTCACACTCCTCTTATGAAGAGTAAAAGATTACTCGGCTGCCTCAACCGCCAGAGAGCGACCTTTGCCCCTGAGTAACAGCCACTCAGCAAATAGTGCCAAATGAAGACGGAGAATAACATATAGATTTGCCATAAGAAAAAATTGATCTAAATCCGTATATCAAATCTGCTGATCGGAGCTCTAGAGAAATGCTCATAATCTCTAGCATGCACTTGCAGAAACTTCGGGCAGAAAGGAGACCTTCCCGAAGGTGTGTGGGATGTTATGCTTTTTGAATTTTGTACTTTATTACTATTATTCGTATTGGCCTTTCATATCATTGTAATAAAATCCCCTTAGAAGAAAATGCTCTTTGACTTAATGTCTTAGCGATGAGTATTTTCTTCTCTCTGGAGAAACTATAACCTCTTTGAGTATTGCAGAGATCTGGGAGGATCTTATAAAGGAAAGCGTTGTTCCCCTGGGAAATTTCTCAACAATCTGATTTAATTTATCTCTTTTTTAAAAGTTCTCTCTAAAATGATAAAAAAAAAAAAAAAATCTCCAAGGAAAACATTTGTTAGCACAGAAAATAAATTCTTATGATTAACATTTTGCCATCCAAAAAAGGCTGGTGACTGAGAGAGTTCTCTGCACTTCAAAGGTAGGAGAGGAATGAGTTTTAAAACAAGAGTAAAAAAAGAAGCAAATTGCTGCTGAGCTATTTTTATTTCAAATATATAAAAGTAGAGTTGGTAAGTGCCATGTATAAATCTTCAAAGTGCAGATTACCAAGGGTCTTCCTCTAAAGACTGCTGTGAAAAAATAAACTTCGGCAATTAAAGCACTTTCTCCTTTCTGGCTGTGAAGGGAGGGAAGTGGCCGGTGTCCCAGGGGCTTCTGGTATCCTCCGTGTTCCCAGGCAGCAGTGTGCCTTTGCTAATTAAAAAAAAAAAATCTCTCCAGCTCTGGGCCTTAGCAAATAAAAGCTTTTGTCACTTCCCCCAAAATGTGACTACTCCACCAGGTTTGTGGTTTTTTGGTTTGTTTGTTTGTTTTTCACTGGGCACTTCTGTGCTCGATTGGTAATTGGTTTTACAGAGCCAGAAGGGGTTGGGGACAAGCTTGTTTATTTCAGCTTTCTTCAGTAGTGAATGTTGAGGCACTGGCATTAGCAGGTAGGTTTGCAAAGATGCTCTGATTCTTAAAATATAAGAATTGGGGGGAAATATGCTGAAACAGGTGAGAGGGGGAATGGAGGGGGTTTCTGGGGGGGGGGTGAGGAATGGGTGCAGGGACACATTTACCGTGGAAGCTCTGCTGAGAAGAATGAAAACTGCCTTTAAAGGAGACAGGAGACGTGCTAGACAGACGGCTGCACCGCCTCCCCAGGCTGGCTCAGTCTAACAGCTGCCCATCTCTGCATTCCAACTCTACAATGGATCGGCCAATAGCGGGGTGACATTTCTTGAGTGACAGATGTGTCTACTGCCAGGGCAAGAGACCTGTGGCTCTAAGACTGTCCTTTTGTTTGCTTTTGTGGGGAGTGGGGAGAGGGCCAACTGTGGGAAGGGGAGAGAGAGACTACGGGAAAGAGAGGAAAAGAAAGACTAATTCTTCATGCTTAGGGTTCTTTTTTTTTTAATATATATATATGCTTATTGTGGATGTAGAAGAATTGAAGCCAACCCCAAAGCATCTCGAGGTGGTACAGGGCCCAGGAGGGTTTTAAAGGTGCACAGCTTCACGCTCCACGGAAATCTCATGTCCATCAATCTGTTGGTCTTTCTCAAACGAACCAGACAGGGAAGGAAAACAGCATGTAGTTCACAGTGGAAAGGAAAATAATGTCCTGGTTTCTACATATGATAATATTTAGATTCCAAAGGCTCATTTCGCTCATTTACCCTTATCAAACTGCTATTTTATCTTCACTTTTTATTTCCCTCCTGTTTCAATCATCCTGTCAACTGTTTCCCAGTAAGGAATGTGTTCCCTCAAAAAAAAAAAAAAAAAAAAAAATACTGGCAAGTCATTCCCCAGAAGTTTATGCTCTCTTACCCAGTGGTAGGTGAGAAGAGCCCCCTGGGTAGGGCCTGAAGGATGTTTGGAGACTACTTAGAGATCTAAAAATTGACCTGGCCATTTGATCCTATAATTCCTTTACTAGCTATACACCCAGAAGACCAAAAATCACATTATAATTTCTCCTTTTTTTATACATTCTATTTTCCATTATAGTTTTTTTCTCTTCAGGTTAATATGAGTGTACATTCAACTAGGCTATATAAATTGCTTTTGTAACATCGATGTCTGTTTTGTAGCTGTGTCCTCCACTCGGGAAGAGTGCCTTATATCCACCCATTGTATCCATGGGGTGAGAATTGACCCATCTTCTTCTTCCTGCCCCTCCATTTGAATTTAATTTCATTTTCCTCTTATATGAACATATTTATTTCTGTTAATCTTCTAGTTTTGAATTGAAACTAAGTACATGTGATCCATAGCTTTTTCTTTTTTAATCACTCTCATTTGGATAATAGTGATGCATCTAATATTCCAAAAATATGATCACTTCCCAGTAGTTTTAGACCCATTCTGGCATTGAGATCTTAACATTGCCATTTCAGCATATCATTTTCTGAGTTCCCAGCACAGATACCGAGCACATTATTTCTCAGGTTCTACAAGAAATTGGCTAGCACCAACCGCCATGAGGAGCATGAACAAAGATTTGCTAGAGTACCTTTTCCTCTGGAGTCAGAAAAGAGCTTCAGTGAGGGTAGCCAAGAAGTAATTACTTTTATTTTCATCATTGGAAAAAATTGAGTGGCAAAAATGTCCTTAGTAGGCTAACGCTACACATATGCCTTGTATAGAAGCAATTCTTCATGTCTAGCTTGATGTGTGTTCATAAGACTACAGGACATAATATGAACCTTATCAGAGAAAGGAGTTTTACCATCAAGGAATCTGAGTTCATGTGAGAGCCCTCATAGCTGAGCATTTTCATATCCACCCTCGGTCAGTTTTTTGAGAGTTTAAAACTTGAACTGCAGAGTGCTTTTTTTGGACCTCTTCTCAATGTAAACATTGAAATAAGGGGGCAAATGGATGTACTCTTGGAAGGTTTTTTTGTTAAAAAAATTATTACCAACAGATGTGAAATAGATTACAGCCACCATCAAAATGTTAATATGTGCAATTTTAATAGATAAATGGACAGTAGGGTTGTTACATTCATATCTCTACAACCATCCGAATGTCATTTATAAGCTTGATTCTTATTGGAAGGTCATAGCAATAATGCATTCATCTAATAGAGATGATGTTTTAAAGAATCCTACAGGAACAAACATATTTATAAATCAACTGAAGCAAACTGCACATTACATCATCAAAAAGGAATAATACACTACTTCCCAAATCATGTCCATTGGGGATATTTTATTTGAATAATGAACAGACATTATTTTATTTCATTTGTTCTTTTGGAAAAAAATTATGTGATATGGATGTCATTTTGACAACAAAATTACTAAGGTCTTTAAAATTAATGAGAAATTACATTGTGTTACTAAGAATGATTTTTAGTTTGAGATGGAGACCTATAAGAGAACTTAAGCATTTCTAATTTATTTCGTAGTGTCTTAGATACTTTTTAGCTGGCCAGGGCCAGGTTTCGAACCCGCAAACCTTGGTGTAAGTGATGGGTGCCCTGCCAACTGAGCTACGGGAACCGCCCCCGTCCTTAGATCTTTGTACAAATTTTTACTCCTGGCCTTCTGAGTCCAAATCCTTTAAATAGATTCTGTTTACAAAGCATACTATGATTCACTTTGAGAGTCTGTTTATTTTTTTTCTTTACTATTATCTTAATGAATTGTACTTATTGGTAAAACAAATGCATTTGATTTCACAACCACCATCGGAAGTGTGCTTTGCTGTCTGTTTTAACTGCCCTTTTAAATATTACATTCGATGTTATCTTTGTTTTGATTGTACTGTTTTGTTTTGTGAGAAAAAAGTGAATGGAGAGATATTTACCTCCATGGGAAGAACATTTAGTATTTTCAAAATGTCAGCTCTTTTGATCTTAATGTATAGATGTAAAAAAATCCCAATGAAAATTCCTGCAAACTAGCTTATAGATATTAACTAGCTTTAACTTAAAAAGGCTGCTTTCTCCTAAGCTCTTCATCACAACTTTATAGATTCATAAGGGAATATGCTCTTCTAGCACGAGAAATTCAACTTTCTGTTCATTTGCTTTTTCCTAAGATTTTTAAATATGCAGGAGAAAAATATCCATTTGTTGCTATGAGATTTGAAATTAAAATTTGTACAATTATTTTGGACACAAGAAGGTATCAACCAATCTCTTGTCAAAAAACAACTAATGGAAAAACTCTATACCAACAATCAAACTGAACTTTATATATTCTTTTGATAAAAGGAAAAGGATGTGTATTTATCTTTGCATTTAATAATTTCACTATTCTACTGGCAGCAATGCCTAGGACTTGCAATAATCTGATACTGTGGCTATGTTCATAGGAAGATTTGGAAAACAATTGTGAGGAAACATGTTTAAATATCAATAAATATTTAATACATAACAGCAAATACATTTTAATCATATTTGTTGAAAAAATTGCAAATGTTTTCAGAAAAAGATTAAAATATTCTGGTAATGGATTTCTGCCTTTATGATTTCACCAGTTGTTATTTTTCTTACCCTGATTTTGAGAGATTAAAATAATGGTACAGAGCCAAATTGTTTAACTGTTTTTAATTCTTCGTCTACAAACTTAGGTTATAATACTATGATCTATGTACTGAAGCGTTTGTAAATTTTATAGGCTATGATCACGGATAGTGTATTTACTAACTCTATCCAACTATGAGAGCCACGGTGTGATTGGGGACTTTTCTAAAGGGAGGTATAAGAATGATCAGAATGCAACAGTTAAGGACTAAATTATTTATCTGGGAAGGGGAACTGGTAAGAGAATTCCACTCAGAACAAAGGCAGTGTGTGGTAGGTTGAGACATTATCTGCTAGGACCAGACATTCAAAACAAATGAATTATTATGATTACAATTGCATTTGAAATTAAGAAAACACTAGTTGTTTCTGGGGTCATAACACACACTAAAACTCAAAGACTGACCATACAAAGTTTTGCTAAGGATGTGGAACTATTAGAGTTCTCCTTCACTCACTGCCGGAGGGAATGTGAACAGGTTCAACCCCTTTAGAGAACCACGTGATGCCCTTCTAAACATTTAAAAGGTGAGTGTACAATAGCACCCAATCATTCCATTCCTTGATATTTACCCGAGGAAAAGCAGGTGTCTACTCAGAAACATGGATGTAATTGTTCTCACATCTTTATGCACCTTTATGTGTAAGGAACCCAAACTGGCAATAATACATTTGCCCCACCCCCAGGTAAGTGGAAAACACACACACATGTGAATATTACTCAATAAGGAACATCAGTAACTATTAATAAATAGGACAGTCTAATCTCAGAGCAATTGTGTTGAGTTAGATAACAAAAGAGGGGAAAATACATTCTGTATGATTTCATTTATAGAAAATTTCAGGAAATCCAAAGTAAAATATAGACACAGACAAGGATAATTATCCTGGGGAGGGGAGGGAAGAGATATGCTCAGAGGAAGGTTTATAATAGGGCATGAGGAAAAGATATGTTCATCATCTTGACTACGAAAATTGTTTTCTAAATATCTACATGTATCAAAATTTATCAAATTGCATAATTTACATATAGGCAGTTCATTACAGAAAAGGGGAGAGGGTGTGGTATATCCCAAGGAAGGGATCTGTAGCATCTCCCGGGATGTGGGAACATTCGGCTCTTTCACTTGGGTGTAAGTCACACAGATTTTCTTTGTGTTATGCAATTCACTAAGCAGCATATGAAATTGTGTTATGTTTTATGCAATATTTATCTCTTGGCTGTATTTTACTGTTACCAAAGTCTGTATGTATACACACATGTATGTGGAAGCTATATTTTTTAAAGGAGGTAATTATCCCTAAGATTCATGAATTTTATTATTCTACCCTTACTAACAGTTTGGGTCTTAGCAGTAGCACATATACTTTGTCATTTTTTATTGAAATTTAGAAATTATGTGTAGCTTAAATTTCTTTGGGAATTTGAAATCAGTTTCTTCTTCATTCACAGACACATCCCTGTGCTGTTTTTTAAAGATAAAAAAGAAAACCACAATCAAATCATATTTCTATGCGCCTCGCTGGAGGGCCAAGCCTCATGGAAACTTCATCTGTTCTGATGCTGCTAAGTTTAGAGCAATTTGTGGGTGGGTGGAGGCACCGGAAGTCGTATGTCATTTTGTTTTATTTTCATGGCTTTATTGTACTCTGTGGCCATTGGATACAGTGCTTGTATCATTCCCGGGGGTACAATATTATATTTACTATGAGCATTTATCTTGTCTCTGATGGTCCATTTTCTATTCTGTCCATAGTAAATACAGTTTTTTTCCTTCTGCATTATATGTAGAGTCCATCTTTTCAATTCCTCAAAATGCTTTATCACGTGTGCAATATATAAGAAGAATTTGGGGTGAGGGGAAGATGTTATCTATAAACGGATCAGAGAAAGTGTCCTCAGCATCCAAGAAAACTGTCGTAATTCATATCCTATAGAGAGGAGAGTGTGGAATTTAGAAGGAAAAATAAAATAGAAATACAATATTTGGAAAATACAAATAAATATACAATAGAAAATCAATATATTGCCCTTTGTATGTCTGTGTATATGTCCATATGTATACACAGTTGGGTGGGACCCCACATTTGCACCTGGAGGTATATATATAAAGGAAATATAATCACCCTCTCTGAGATGTATCTGAACTCAAATTTTCATTTCATCCTTATTCAGAAAAGCCAAGATATGGAGTCAAATGCCCATTGATGGATGAATGGGTATAGGAAATGTGACACTAAAAGGTATGTGGATAGGGGGGGTGTCCATACCCTGGAACTTTATTCTGCCTTTATAAAAAAGGAAATCGTGTCATTTTCAATGACCTGGAAGAACTTTGCGCACATCGCACTAAGTGATGGAGGCCAGACAGAGAAAGCCGCCTAGTACACACCGTTTGTTACCTGGAATCTTTAAAATGTGACTTAATGACAGCAGAGTAGAATAGTATTTCCAGGTGTTGGAGGGCGGGGGAAATGGGAAGATAGCAGCCAAAAGGCACAAAGTTTTAACGTATATAAATCTGGAGATCTACTGTGAAGCTCGGTGACTAGAGTTAACAGTACCATATTTTATACTTGAAAATTGGAAACAGAGACGGTATTAAATGTTCTCAGCAGAAAAATAAGTATACAATTATACATATTTTTGATGTGAATTAACTTGATTTAATCATGTGAATTACCTTGATTTAATCATTTTCACAACACATACATGTACTAAAACATCAGATCATACCCCATAAACATGAACAATTTGAATGTATCCTTTGAACCCTAATGAAGCTGAAAGCAAAATTAAAAGGCAGTGAAAGATTTGTTATATTATTATAAAATGTAAAGAAAATGAGAACAAAACCCTCCTGTTAGGTAGGAAAAATAATATAGATGGATGAAAAAAGTGCCTTTGTAACAGTGATAGGGAACTGCTGCCTTAGTGATGCCTTGACCTGTGAAACTATGGTATTTATCGTTTTTCCTCGGAATGCTCCCTGGCTCTGAAGGATCTATTATTATTTGCATTTTATAGTGGAGAAGTTTGACCAAAAATTTTTAATGCTAAGACGAAGGCGATGGAGAGAATGGGGGTCTAGGTGGAGGTGTGGATTTCTGGCCTGTATGTTGCGTACACACCAGGACAGTGCCAGCCACAACAGTCACAAGGAGTCACGTTTCCCCTCTGTCACATTCCTAAATTTGTGAACTCTGAAAGACGTGAGCAAACAAATTTCATTCTGTAGTGACCTGACTCTTCTCCACTGTGTGTTTCTCTCCGCGTGTTTTCCATTGACACAACCATCGTTTCCTTTCTCTTTTTTTGGAACCCGTTGGAAAGACAGTGAAATAGAATGCTCCTTTAACGCACGCATGTTAAGGCTGCATAATGTTCCCTGCGTGTGTTTTCTTTATCCACTCGTCCATCCACAAACACGTTGATTCTGTATCTTGGCTATTGTGAATAACGCTACGATAAACACGAAGAGCAAAGGTCTCCTCAAGGCAGTGATTTGATCTCTTTTGGACACATACCCAGCAGCAGCGCTGCTGGATCAGATGGCAACTCTGCTTTTCATTTATTGATAAACCTTAGCATTGTTTTCTATAAAGGTTGCACCGATATTCAGCCGTAAAAAAGAATGGAATCCTGACATTCGTGACAATATGAATGAACCTAGAGGAGGTTATATTACATGAAGTAAGCTAACCCCAGGTGGGCAAATAGATGACCTCACTTTGGTGTGGAAGAGACAATAATTGACCTCAGAAACAGGGGGTAGAACGGTGGTTGCCAGGGAATGAAGGGTGGAGGATAAGAGGAGGTCACAGACACAAACTTGCAGTTGCAACATGAATAAGTTTGGAGGCTTAATGCGCAGCATGATGGCTAGACTTAATAATAATATACCATTGACATTTTCCAAGAGATTAGATTTTAAGTGTTATTACACACACAAACAATAATTGGGAAGGGAGGGATATGCTTATTAACTTGATTGTGCTAATCATTCCACAAAGTACACATATATGAAAACACATTTTATGCCAAGAATATACAGTATGTAATTTTGATTGTCAAGTATACTTCAAGAAGGCTGAAAAAAATAACAACATATACACGAGCCAGTCAACTAAACATATATTTGTTTATAGAGCAACACAATTTTCAGAGAAAGTTTTTTTGTATGTTTGTTACCCATTGACATGCAATAATTCACCTCTAGTTTGTGAGGGAAAGACACATATCACATAAAGGTTTTATAGACAGTGCTCCCTATACTTAGGCTACTGATAATCTTCTCCGACTGTTAAGATCTTAATTTTTTAGGGTTTTGATAAGCTATATCAGTTCTGAGACTTCTCAGGGACTGTATCTTAGATAAGGATTAATTGCTCTAAAACAGCAACATATATAACTCTATGAAAATTTTCAAGCAACGTGATTTAGGGAGACAAATGTATACAGTAGTTCATTCTTACCTGAAGCGTTAAAAGATGAATCAATCTTTTTGATGAAAGTGACATTTGAAACCAATTATATTCTTATTATTAAAGTGAGGAAAAAGAAGTTGATGTTTCTTTGTGACATTCCCAGAGGTATTCATAGTAGCAGGAAAAATTGAAATATTTTCAATTTTCAAGAATTCTGGGATATGCTATAAAATGCAACAAAGTATATTACCTTAGATATATTTAGTTCTTTTGAAAAAATTTTCTCATAGATATCACAGGTTAGAAAGAAAAAATTCCTTTGTCACATTTTCTACTTGAAAACTTGGCAAATTTAATATAATTTCTCATTAGGTTTGCACAAGGCCAAAACTATCCATTTAACCAACGACTTCAATTTTTCCATCCGAAAACTTTTCTGTAATATTGCAGACCTTTTATTTTCATAATAATAAAATTAATCCTGCTATTATAAAATATTTTCTGGAAAGTGTTCCATTTCTCCTCTCACTCATGACTTGTTAGCAATACTAGAAGTTTGGTAACAGTTTTTGTATTATTTAGAGAATGAAGAAATGGAGAAAACAGATTTTTTTCTAGATTACTTTGTTTTTATCATTTTAATAAAATCAGCCTGCCCTTTTTTTTTTTTTTAAACCAGGAATTGAAGACACCAGTGTGTAGGGAGTATTTCCACAAATCTCCAAAGAAAACTCACCTGTAGGTAAGGATGTTTGATGTCTTCCTCTTATATCATGTCTGGGAGACAATAGACACTGCAGAAGTTTCTACCTAATTCATCACATGGTGACTAAATAACCTAAAATGCTGTCTTATAATTAGCTAATTTCTACAAATGACCTACCTACGTTTTATCAAAGTCTTGAAATATTGTAGCAGAGTCAGTGTTAATATCTCAATTTCATGGATAGACAAACTAAGGTCCGGGGAGTTTCTAAAGTTGTTTTTTTTTTATAATTTTATTGAATCATAATTCTGTACATTGGTGCAATCATAGGGCACGATTCATATACATTCAGAAATGTTTTGATCGTACTGTTACAGTTAGCCTTCATGGCATTTTCTTGATCACTATATAAAG